>VZTN01040543.1:0-13597 GCA_013400515.1 Erpornis zantholeuca
AAAAATCACCCCAAGACAACAGGTTGCATTTGTGGTCATTTGTGCAGATGCTGCTGGGCTTCACTGCACCACAACTCTCAGCAAAGGGACACCAACTCACATCATGTAAGGCAGCTTCTCATGCAGGGTTATGAGTTCAGTGATTCACAGTTCAAGCACAGGATGGCCTCATGTTCTCCTGTTTTACAGAAAGTTGTTCTCTGAGAGAAGACAGCCATATCAGAAGAGAAAGTCAAAAAATGGGGCAAACAAGTCTGCTTAAAAACTTCCTTATCCACCACAATACCTGGTCCATGTAACACATGTTTCTGTGTCATCTCACATTGCACATAACCCATCACCCTCTCTTGGCTACTACATCTGGCACAGGCACAAGCATCACTAGTGGTTGAGTTTTCTATGATTAAAAGATGATTTAGATATTAAAATGAGGTAAGTACCTGTGGTTGTGAAACCACATCTCTCATACCTGAGGCTGCAGAAATTCCCTTTTGTCACAAGAAAAGTTGGATTACATATGTACTCCTTCTCTTTGGTGTTTACTGATGGCAAGTTTAAGTGCTTGGCATGTCACCTGTCAGGTGTCTCTCCTGGTTAGATAAGCAAATGTTTTCAGGCAAAAATTCTGTTATTGTGTGAAGTGAGAGTAGGGTCATTACCTGCACTGCTTCTCCTGAGAAATTTATGCTGTTTGGGATGACCTCTGTTTCAAGTCTGGCATACAAGTATGTTAAAACAACATTACTGCTAGAACATACACTGTTCTGCACTACTGTTTTTACCACTGCTGAGGCAGCAACATCACAGGCTGATCACAGTAATAATTAAAGATGTTTCAAAATTAATTTCATCTCCCTTGGCAAAAGCCACATCTCTCATTAAGCTCAAAATGCATCTCTGCATGCAGTTTTATCACAAGGACTCAGAATATTCAGCTAAGATAAATGCATGAGGAGCTTAGACAATAGTCTTGAAAGTGTTGAGGCACACAGCTTTAATATACTTGCTTCACTTAGTGGAATGCATTGCCCTTGCAGTCCAATCTTCCCTTGTTCCTTAACTTCAAAGTAAATTTTGTCAACACTAAGTATCCCATTAAGGGATACTTCACCCAGAGGGTGTTTGGGCACTGGAAGAGGCTCCCCAGGGAAGTGGTCACAGCACCAGCCTGAGAGAATTCAAGAAGCACTTGGACAATGCTCTCAGGCACATAGTGTGACTCTTGGAAATGGTGCTGTGCAGGGCTGGGAGTTGCACTCCATGATCCTTGTGTGTCCCTTCCAACTTGGCCTTTTCTGTGATTCTGTGATCCAAAAAATGTTATTC
Source organism: Erpornis zantholeuca (assembly GCA_013400515.1). Taxonomy (NCBI): domain Eukaryota; kingdom Metazoa; phylum Chordata; class Aves; order Passeriformes; family Timaliidae; genus Erpornis; species Erpornis zantholeuca. The sequence continues at coordinate 1,327 of VZTN01040543.1, forward strand.
TATTTAAAAAAAAAAAAGTCTAATAGCTGAAAGTGGAAAATTTATATCCAGACCTGACCTGTAACTGCAGTGTGCCAGTATGGTATTCACCAAAGCCTGGAGCAACAGGACAAGTCCACACAAGGATGCAGAATGCCAAGCCTGACATCCTTTCATTAAGGAGGTTTAGAAACCTCAACTCACTCTGGTCTCTCATGTTTGGGGAGGATCATCTGCTGCAAGTCTTCATCTGTATGTCTGTGAGGTTTGATATGGCTTAGAAATCTGTGGTTACAGATGTATGAGACAGACTTGCTAAATGTGTATGTGTGTGTGTGTGTGAGACAGGCACACACATCTCCAAGGGCACCTTGGGTAGGTGTGTTTTTGGGTGCAAGGTCCTGCACCTTGCTCCTAACAAAAATGAGGAAATTCTCTCACTTTACATCACCCATCACTGTTGAAAGCAGTGAGCCAAGAGCAGCAAGGGCAGAGGAGCAGCTCCAGGGAGCCTTCACCTGTCTGCACTGGGACACAAGAGACCTGTGTGGGAGTGGTGGGCAGGACTGAGCAGCCTAAGTGTGGAGAGCAGCCTCAGAGCTGCACTTTGGGGCTCATGCCACTCATACTGAGCTGTCCCAGGCTTTACTTCAGAGGGACTCTTGGGTTGGGGCCAGAGCAGGGTGGAAACTTGGGTTATACAGTGGTGGATCACCTCCTGGCGTGGCTCTTGGGACAGCTCCATAATGCTAAAGCTGAGCATGGATGTGCAATTCCCTCAACTCTTTGCTCACCTCTGAACACAGCTGCAGCTGCAAAGGGCACACGGGGAAGCACGGCCTCTCCATGGCCATAGGGCATGAAGAAAGCTTCATTTGTCTTTCAAGAAAATCCACCCTTGATTAAATCTCCTGGATTCTATTAGTCTTAAAACCAGTGCCAGATTTCTTTATCTTTAAATGAACCCGGCTAAGAGGACTTTGGCTTAATTATTTTCTAAGTGGGTTTGACTCACAATTAGCAGAGACTGTTTAAAAATGTGGGATGAGGTCACAATGAGTGACATGAGAAGACAATAAAAAGACATTATGCTGTCCCAGACTGTGCCAGCACTGCAGATAGCCATGACTACGCTGACAGAGGAATACACTGCTAGGTGTTGGCCTGAAAAATCGGCCGCCTTTTGAGATCTGAAGAAGAAATCTTCATAATAATTATGTTTGTTTTCTTTTTCATTATTAAGGCATATAATTGTTAAAACAGATAGGATTCAGAGCCATTTTAATGATGTACAAAAAGTATAATTAGCATGTAAAATAATATCACACTCTAAATCATCTGTGTTTGCTCTGGGAAAATGTTTTAGTAATTATGCTGTAGATGCAAATGCTGTGAAGAAAACTCATTCCTAAGATATATGGCGAATGTCTCATTCTGTCCAATTTAGTTTTCTGCGTATTGATGAGAAATACCAGCTTTTTGTTTTCCTTTTTTTATTTTTGTGATGGGATTGCTTTTGCTAGTTTTTGCATGCTTTGCTTGCTTCTCTTCAGTGTAATTTCTTTATCAGACAAACAAGATAATATGACTAATTTGAGACAATAGCCTGCTACTTTATAGATCCTGGAGTGAAATTTTTATTAGGAAAATTTTATGCCTTAAGGTGCAACAAAATGAAATTGTATTACATTTATAATGAGGCTTGATTCAGTGTGACAATGGAAATGCAATGGAGGGTGGGAAAACTTGCCTCTCAAAGAGATGTGTCATGTAGATATGTAATTTAGGAAACATTATTCTGAAAGAGAATTTAATTAAAGAAATAAATTAGAAAAAAATTACCTGCACTGTAACTTAGAGCTTAGGTCCTAAGGAAGATGTGTGGAAGCAGACCAATAATCAGAAATATTTTTGATATGATTATCTAAGATGTATGGATAAAAAAAAAAAAGTTTCATTTTGGGAGGAAGCTTGACAACTGCATCTATTCAGAAACAATCTGCAGTTATGGCAGCAACTGTTGTTTGCTTTAACAGGTTTAATCCTTCAAATATGATGGAGCAGTTTTCTTAGTAATTTGAGTTCCTGAAGTAAAGATATTAAAGATACCACATCAAAAATATAATTATCAAAAAAAAAAAAAAAAAAAGAAAAAAGATTGTAAACTCTATGAAGACTTGTTCTCATTTGTAGGTTTATTATTAGCATATTGCTGTTTCTTTTTTTAATCACTTTTTCTCAGTTTATAATAGTTCTCTTTCTGACATGTCTTATCTTTCTAAAAGTAATGCAATGGGATAAAGTTTAAGACATTTAGTTCAGGCCATTCATTTAAAGTTAGTTATAAAACTCCAGTTACGAGAAAAGGGTTCTTTTTTCTTCCCTGACTCTTTCAGTATCCCAATAAATGTATCTGAGCATATTTGAAAATAATCTTAAAAATTTAGCATAGTGAGGTTAAAATGGATTGTGGTGACAATTATTCTTGATAAGTTTTCCTGGTATGCCCAGTGAACATGGAAGGACAGATGGGATTCACTGGTAATCTCCCAACAGCCCAAAAAGTGTTGTCACTTTATGTATCTGAAGAGCCACAAATAGCTCTCTAAACACTTCCTTTATTCTAAGATTGGTCTTGATGCCTGTGAGGGATAAAAAGTCATTGAAAGCCAAGCTGTACAGCAGAGAGGCCTTAGCAATCTTATGCTCTGAAGGAATTCGTTCACACTCAATGTGCTGATGTGTGTGGAAATTTCTAGGTCATACTTCTTTGTACTTGGGCGTAGCATTAGTAGCATCATAGTACAATCCATGCTAACTTTATATAATCCAAATTTGATTATAGATCCAGCATTCATAAACTGATACCTCAAACAACATACACTCAGGAAATATTCAGCAAGAGGAGAATGTAGTTTCTCATTGCAGATGAGGACAAGGAAAGATAATTTTTACACATTTTTGTAAGCAGTTCATACTGTGTTTGCTTCTGAAGTTCAGTTTGGCAATTTAACCTTTCCCCAAGAGAAAAAGTAGTTAGGTCAGAATGATGTCAAGTGGTTATGCTTACAAATACATAGACCAATGTACTCCTTCTAGATTCAGGGTCAGGAACAGAAACAACTAAGCCCTTACTTGCAACTACTTAGTGATACCACTAACTCTCTGGGGGAACAAGTGCTTTATTCCAGTCAGTATCACACAATGTTTCTACATTATAGCAATGATTGAACTGACAGTGTGTGTTAGTCAGTCTGGTTTTAAAGAATGGCTGTGCCCTCATGATGCTTTGTTTCAAGACAGAAATTTCAGTGATCATTACCCTCTCCAGCTTACAAGTATGAATTGCATAAATACTCAGGGTAATGCTGTGGACCTGTTTATCCAGTGGGAATGTTCACATATATAGAAAAGATAATATATATTATATAGAATAGATAATTTAGCCTATATTTTCACTCATTTTTTCAATGTTTTTAGAGATACACCCTGAAAATGAGCAGATTCTGGACATTGTAAATGCCAAAAATGCATACCTTCTTTTCTACCCTGTAAGAAGACTTTCCTGAGTCTTTGGGCTCTCAGGTGTTTCTGCATGGAGTTGTGTGTTCAGCTGCACCACTCCACACAGACAGATGCTGTTAGGGTGCAGCTCAGTAGCCTCTGGCATACAGATTTAAAATCACATGCAGCCAGAATAACACATGTGTGTTATGTGATGGGCTGTCACAGGGAGAGACTAAGGCAAGGCAAGGCTTCAGTAAGTTCCAGCTCATAAAAAGGTTCAAAGTCACTTCTGGATCACACCTGCTAAGATTAGAATCTGGAGCCAAAAGCTTCAGCTTCTCACATGGTCCAGGTGAGGTGAATCGCCATGACACCTCTCTTTGAGAGGCAGGTTTTCCCAGCCTCCATTGCATTTCCATTGCCACACTGAATGTCAATACATTGTGGGAATAGTCTCCTAAAAAAGGCACGATTTAACAAGAATTGTTTCAAAGCAAAGAAATCAGTCAGAAAATGATCAGTATCCTAATGGTCTAACACCGATTCTTTCACCAACAAAAACTGTACAGAGATCAAAATACAGAATGTTCAGATAACCACAGGGTTCCTAATTATAGTTATTAGGATTAGGGCTTGTGTACTAGTTTCTTGTTTATTTCATTCCTGGTAATTTGCCTACAAGTATGTTTCAGTGTTCTTATATTCAGCTAAACATTTTTAAGCCCAAATTAATGGAATGACTCAGCTTGTAAGCTGATGATTCAGATATTTCAATGATGGGAGTTCAGGAGAGGTTGCAATAAATAATTTAAAAAAAACCCTACCTTAAAATGCAAAGTGAAAACTCTGGGTTTAAATGCTCATTTTGGTTTATTGCATATTCTGTTTGGGCCTTGGTTTGGTCCTTTCTGAAAGGCATAAATATGTTGAATTAACTAGGGTTTTTTGTACTGTGCCCTTGAGCTTCACTACAGTCATATCCAGCAATTCTTTAGAGAAGCTACAGGCATGAGGAATGCTGTTGTTGGACAATCATACTCTAGACTACTACCATGCCACACTTTAACTAAATCCAAGAAAATTAAACTATGTATATTGACTACTGAACAAAGGTATTCCACAATCTAAGAGAACTAATTGGGAAAAACAGTCCAACTGGGGGAAAGAAGCATGAGACTGAATCTGAATTTTTCCTGGGAAATTCCAGGCATGCAGTATCATAACTCCATGACTTTAATACTCAACTTGATGTAAAATGCTCTCCTTCAGCAAATTTGGTTATATCAATATGCATTGTTAGAAATCACAATAATAATAATATTTAATCTGGATTAATACTACAATTTGCGCAGTTTACATGATTTCACTACATTTTATGTTTTTCTAGAAGTAGTACTGCTTTTAGTGATTATAAAAAATGACATTTTATTCCGTTTAAAAAGCAAAACCATTTGGTAGTTGAAAAAAAAAGCACCCAAACTACACAGGTTAGTGTTAGTGCTCCATTACACTATCACACAGCTATATTATTGCCACATTCACCTTTCTTTCCCCATTTACCTCAAGATACTTGTCATTTCACATGTATTTGGAAGAGCTGATTTCTAATTATCATTCTCTGGAGCAAATTCTTTTTTCAGAAATGTATTGGCCTTGTGGTAACTTTTGGGAGCCCTAGGCAGAGGTGAAAGCTATGCTGTACTGCATGCACTGAATAAAAGCATAATGAAACACAGCTATTTCCAGAAAGCTCACAGTGTAAAAGGAGAAAGGCAAAAGATACATACAAAGCGACTGAGTTTTGTCTCCTCATTTAATAATCCAAAAATCAGGACAAAATCCCCAGTCTCAGCTGGGCCCTTCTTATAGCCAAAAGAAGCTGTGGGCCCCTCCAGCATTTCTCAAAGGCAGAAATCCAAGCTGGGGGAACTGCACTTAGAAGTCACTATTTTTTTTCCAGGTCACTATTTTTTTAACAAGGGCTTCTTTTGCCTTTTTTTTTTTTTGTTTATAAGCAGCTTTAATTCTCTTACTATGACCTTTCGTCCTAATACATTTGTAAAAAAGTCTTTCTCTTCCTTATTACTTTATTGGCTAGCATTAAGTGGCTTTTTTTTTTCCTCACTCCTGTATTGTGAGATATAATTCATGTTTGTGTACTGCTTTGAAAATGAGTATCATTGCATCAAATGCTAGTTTGAGGAGAAAGATATCTTTTGATGTTCTTATCTGTTTTGTTTGGGCTTTAATTGGCTCTGTATTCATTTTCCTCCCACTCTTATGATTGCAAGTTCAATTCTTTTTATACCTTTGATCTTTGAGTGGTTTCTCTAAAAACTTAAAATTGTCACTCAATCTGCTCCACTCATGTCTTTCAGATGTTTCAGAACCCAGGGAGAAGAAGAAGATGAAGACAATTTTTCAGGTTACAGTGATGGTATGATGGACATGGATGGTGGTTTAGTGGAGTGAGGAGAAGCTTTTTGAAGAGCCTGTAGGGAAGCAAGACTACCACTAAAAAAAGGAGAGAAGTCACCGTTGTTGCCCCTGTGTTTTTGTTTCCCACTCTGAGAAGTCCTCCCCTGGGATGGGATTCCTGTCTCATGTGAAGAGCATGAAGTTCTTTTAGTTTTTTGAGAAAGGTTTTGATTCTGAGTTTGCTTCAGATAGATGAGGGGAAATACAAGTAGAACAATTGATCAAATGATGGATTTACAACCGAAGGAAAAAGAAAAATGTAATGACTTAGTTGGAGCTCTCATAGGACTTGTTTTCACCTTATTTCTCAGTAGAGGAGGATCTTTGACACTTTAAAATTGTGGAAATAAACTGGACAAGCCCTCAGAAAAATGTATGGTAATGTAGAAATCTTACCCAAAAAATTGTGATTTACAAGGTGTCCGAGAACTACTTGTATTTCTAGTTCTAAAACCTTGAGATTTTGTGCCTGTCCAAACAGTTAAATTTTCTTTTATATATTCCACAAAAATGCATGGTAATCTAAACATACAAATATGAACAATCTACATCTGTCAGTGATCTAATTACATGAATTTGAGAACACTGGCTAGCTATTTTTCAAAGGCCTGACATTGTGAAAGCTGGAAAACGTAAATGTTGTTATTTCTCAGATGACTCATACTAAAACATAATAACATTCTGGGAACTCACATACACCAAAATCCAAGTAGAGTACATAGAAATGAAAAAAGCAAAGAAGAGATCCAGTCCTTATAAATCTTGAAAGAGTTTCTCTGAAATATTATAAGAAATGCATCCAGATCTGAATACCTTTGGTCTGGACTATGTCTGGTTTTCATTTCATTACTACATTTTCTAAAATTCGGCCACTGCTTTAGTATGGATGGAGACTTTGTTGATATACTTGGTAATGTCAAATGAATATCTGACCATAAGAGCTTCATTTAATCATGAAAATAAAATGTCTCTTTTTAGTACTAAAAATTCAGTTTGGCTGGAAGCAGCTTTTTGTGATTACATTTTTGACTGGAGACTGCTAGCAGTGCCATGAGATTTAGCTGGCCATCTGTACAGCTTGAACACTGAGCAGTGACTCTCTCAAACTTAGTACAGGGTTTATGGTAGGCTGCTTGCAAGGTGTTGATAAACCAGAACTTCATTCTCTGTCTTAATGAATTTTCAGTACTAAGCAAACTGGTAAAACTCACAATTGTCCTGTATAAGGACAATTAACACTACAAAACTAGTAGATTAGATGGTGAATTAGATTTTATGCCCTTTCTCTTTTATAATCCAGAATAGCCTGTTCTAAAGCAGTTTTCCCTTTAGAAGGAATTCTGGAGTTGCAGTCTCCAAAAAAAAAAAGGTTATAATTTAAACTTATTTTAGCAGTATTATTCAGGAATAGCTTATGAATCAGAGAACAAAGCTCAGTAGATTAGGTTTTATGTGGAGAAAAGCACAGACATGATTACTTTTACCTTCTATTAATTACCAAATGGACAAAAAAAAATTAACAAAAAAAAATGTCTGCCACTGACTTTGCTGGGTTTGTTTTTCCTAACCAATGATTTCTTGGACTGAATCACTGACAATGCCATCTTGACAAAGAAAAGGAGCAAACACTGGATGGGGACAGTTTCAATTAATTCACACAAAACTTTTCTTGTACTTACCTGTCTGACTTTATGTAGGTGTCTTAGTGCTCCCTGCATCCCAGGCACACAAAAGTTTATCTTGACCTTTGCACAGTCTCTTGTATAATTTAGTCTTTCATTGCTTCAGATGGCTTTGCTCCTGTATGTTGTTACTGTTGCTGTTATCCACATGATCAGACTTCACATTATTACTATGAAAAGGCTTCAGAAGAACTTACAAAAGGTTGGAGGGTTTTTTCCTTTTCTGAAAATGTAGTGCAACATAAAAGGGTAAGATTTAGTATAACCATTTTATCTTACAACTATTATCGGAGAAACAGCACAAAACATCATACCATCTCCCTGTCTCTGCTCTTAACTGCCCCTCCAATATTTCCCTTGCTCCACTGGTTCAAGTCAATAAATTTTTTTGTTAATTTCCTTTCAAGATCTGATAGTAACTGTGATCTGGATAAAACCGTTGGAACTATGTCAAGCCATCATAAAGTTTCTTGAATTTATGTGGAAAGTGAGGTCTTAGATACTACAGATAGAAACTTTATCACCAGAAGGGAAAAGGGCAAAGAACATATCAGGACTGACCTGCTAGTGAATAAATTCCACAGTGCTCACACTAGCATAGAGCTGTATTGTTTGGGGAGCTACACAATGGTCTCTAAGTCCACCTGTACTTAAAAAGAAATATTCAGATTAAATATATACATTGCATATATTGTGAATATAATTCCTAGTTTATATTGTATTTATGGATGGTAAAGAAATGATGTTTTGTCTCAGGGTGCATCCCAGGGCAGCAGATGTGAGAGGGCTGTTGATTAGCACGTGACTTGATGTCTCCAGAGATGTAGCAGTGTTGTCTGGAGGTTCAGCACAGGTTGTCTCTGCCTTGTGTTTTCTTCTACTCATGGCTGTGGGCCCTGAGATGCAGCTGGAGATGGGATGAGAGTGCCCATGGCGCCTTGGCCATGCAGAATTCCCTGCACATGTGTCAGAACAGGTAGCATGGTACAGTTTGAGAGCTGCCATGAGTGAGCTGTTCCCCAGTCTGTCTGGAAGGACTATGGCACAGTTCAGCATGTGATTTTCTCTGTTTTCTGAAAAGCACTGCCTTTACTTAAAAACTACAGCAAAACCAACAAGTAGCTTTAAATCATTTCCTGAGCTAGAAATAATAGCCAAACCCTAATCTGGAGGGAGTGTAGGCAAATATCATCAAGTTGTAATTAGTGGAGGACTAATTTTTGAAACGTGCCCTTCATGAAGATTTAAAAATTACTCATCAAATGGAATATGTTCAAAGGGCACTTGGACGTGTCCCTTCTTTATATTTTCAGTATGTTCTGTGACCTACACTCTTAGAGCTGTGTAGAAGCATTTAATCTGCTTTTTTTTTTCCTTCTCCAAAATCAGACAGACATTCCTTCTGCAGAGAAAGAACTTAGGCATTTTATAATATTTAAAGTCCTTAAAAAAGATCACCAAACCAAACTACTGAAGACACCTTTTCAAAAGATACTGAGCTGCTATTCAAGGATGTATGTGCATCATGGATTTATCATTTAAAATTACTGTTCCCCTGTAGTTTCTAACTAATTTTACTTTTAAATACAGGCCAAATTTCTCAGTGTCTGTAGAGCAGCTATATCTAACTTGGCAAATAATTTAGCAGCATGGGAGCATGTAGGTAGAGCAAAGAAAACTTTGAGCAGGTTGCTCAAGGTGTTTACATCTGACCAGATGCAGTTTGATTCTCTGAACCAAGCATCCTCTGGCTGCAGGCAGTTTGAAGATACTTCAGGGCACAGTCACTGATTCAGATCCAAATATCCCTTTTGGGGCTGAGGGAATGTGATGGAGAGTTCCTGCTTAGTTGCCTATGAAATGAGTGGCATTCACTTGTGCACAAACCACTTCCTACAGAGGCCCATGCATGGGGACTGCAGGCTGTTCACGATTTTGCTGTAAAATGGCTTGATTATTCTAGATCAAAACAGTGTCACTAACTTCAGCACTGGTTCATTGCAAATATATTTTTTGCCAGTTGTGTTTATCTCCAAACACTGCAGAAAATCTTGTAGAACAAACCTTACAGAAGTGCATCACATGAGGGTATAATACCTAGAACAGTTAAGACTATTATAGGAATAAATATAACAGTTTGAGAACCTTCTAATAACATACTTTAACAATGAAAGTTCATTGTTCTGTCAGTTCATGTCTAAACATTATTAATTTGCCTTGCAGAAGGAATGGATTTCAAGAGAGAGAAAATTCTAATTATATTCTAAAACAAGTTATGAGGAAATAAAATTATCATTGGTTGGACTACTTTGGAGTCAAAACATGTTCTGGAAGATTTTAACTTTCCTGTGGTAAGCCAAAGGACAGAAGGAACAAATGAGAAACAGGATTTTTAAAGGAGAATTCCTTGTATCCATTGTGGGTTTGCTAGCACCTCTGACAAAGTGCTCTCTTTTGTCTGAAACTTGCAATTCTAGAAAGATTGATAGAAAATCTTGTCTGAACTGCCACTATATTCAGAAGTAAAAAAAGGTAACCATTGTGACTATGAAAAGTTGTATTATATTGGTCTTATTAATATTAGAAAGTATTAAAAGCTTGAATGACCAATAGAAAATGATAAAATACAAGGAGGGGAGAGCATCATACAGAATTGTGAGAGAATAGACAATTGATATAATTAAACTACAAAACAAATTTAGTGTCTGAAAGACAAGAAAAGAACATGTGCTCTTGGGTGAACTCAGGTCCCAAAGATTATTAAAACAGAACTGGGCTTTTCATTTGAAAGATTTAATTTAATCAGATTTTTCTGCTAACTTAATTTGATCAGATTTTTCTATTAACATTGATATTTAATTTATTTGGTTGTCGTGCTACAACCTTCATTCAGTGAGCATTAACACATAATTGCATAAAACTTTTTCCCCTTGGTTTTAAAGTCCTTCAATATTTGGATGGAGTTTGAATCTAGGATTTGAATTCAAACTTATCACAGCTCATATAAAGTGCCTGTCGTGGTGAGGTACTCATATCACATGAAACCTTACCCCAAGATTTCCACAGAGGCAGAGAGAAGGAAGTGGGACATTTTGGTTCTGTGCCCTCCTTGGGGTCCTGAGGGGATATGACTTCCTTAGTCCCTGGCCAAGCAGCAAATCCAAACGCAAAGCACATGATTAGGGGCAACTCACCGTCCCCTCAGGTGAAGTTGTGAATCAGTTGTAAAAATCTGTTTTTTACATGAAAAAACATGTAAATTATAAAGCCAAACAGAAAGGCTGAAGCAGAAGTAGCCTGGCTGAAGACATTTATCTAGTGGTTCCCTAGGGCCCCACACAGAAACAGTGTGTGCAACAGGACAAGAAACAAGGGTTTAATTTCATGTAGTACTGTTTCTCAATTGCCCTGGCAGGTTTATCAAGAGACAACTTCTTCAAGCCATTTATTAAAAATAAAATCATAAAATAAGAAGGCATTTTTAATCTCAACCAAGTGTTAAATATATAAAGCATTCTGACGCAAGGGTCACACATTGCTGTAGCAGAGAATTCCTTTGGCAGCAAGAGCATTTTAATCTGGTCTGCAGTGTCTCAACAGGGATTCGTGGAGCCACATTCATCTCATTTGTGATAGCTAAACTCCATTTCTTTTGCTGTGCAATGACTATTATAACACTGTGCCAATTGTTTTGGTATATGGGTTTGTTAAAAGTCAGAGCAGTGTAGTTCTTAGGATGGATGAAGTAATTACTAAGTCCATCCTCTTTATTCGCCCTGAAAAAATTTAAATAAAAAAATCAATCATCTAAATTAGATGTAACAAAATGTAAAAATTAAATTGATCATTAAAAAGAAATTGAAATTTAACAATATGATAAAACTAATTGTCATTTATGATTCATGATAGAAACATATACAAAAAGGCTACAATAAATTCTAGTTCTTCTCTTACCACAAATTCAAAGACAGCAACACTGGTGTCACTTAAACACGTTTCAGTTTATTGTTGAGAAGGCCTGAGCTCTGGCCTGACAGGGGCCAGAAGAAGCATCCACTGAGTTTTCATGCCATAGATGTTACTCTTTCCACATCCAATCTCTCTGCAGCTCTGGCAAGAAAAACAAAATCAAGAAAAGAAGCAAAGCTAATTACGAAAGTAAAGATTTGCATGTACACTGAGACTTGATGTCCAAGAAAGTTGGCTCATACCATCACCGTGTCACACTCATATTCATCAACCATTTTCTTTAGCTGGAAAAAAGGGATAGTAACTTTTTTATGTAACTTCAAAGAATCACAGTTTACTGGAGATGATGCTTAGCTTTTTTTTGTAACTAGCATTGTCATTGCAATGAATATTTCTGTTCTCACTATGAGTTCATAAAAGCTTTTCTCATTCTTTTCTCCAGGGATAGGTTCTTTATTTTCTTCAGTTTTCTATCCATGAAACAATGAAAGGAAATAGTGAGTGATCTTTGCATTGGAGAGGACAATTGTATGGATTCCAGTCAGTTTTTCTCAAGAAACTTATTCCCAAAGTAGTGTTACAGGCACTGTTCACTTTATATTTTACTTTGTATGTAAAGCCTATCAAAACCTTTTGGCCATTCCTGTTAATTCCTG
>VZTN01043070.1:0-14164 GCA_013400515.1 Erpornis zantholeuca
TTGTTTGTTTGTTTGTGTTTTTATTTTTTTTTACATGGCATTGCAGTGGCAGTAGATGGTAGCCTTAATTTTACTGTCGCAGTTAAATGTTATGACTATGCCTGGTTCTCTTCATATTTGTGCATGTCAGGAACTTCTGTAAAGATGTGCTGGAATTGCAGTAGCTTAAAATTGGTGTTACAGAAGTGGGATCATTCCCCATATACAATACAAACTCTTAAGGGAGAAAAGGCATGTGACTCGACATCCCTTATCTTCAGCTGCAACTCCTTCCAGCACTGCTTAGATAAGATTAAAAGAACCAGGCTTCCTTCCAACCATCTCCCACTTTTTCACCTGAAGAAATTTGCTGAGAAAAGGAACAGACTCTAGCTGCACAATTTGAGTCTGCTTCTAGCATGTCACAACACAAATGCAAATTCCGAGAAAATAGGGCTCATTTTGGCAAATGTGTGTGTCAAACTGAGCTCTTTTTTGGTGTTGCATTTGGGTTGACAGAAAAGATTGTTGACTCCTTTTTGTCATTCATCCTCTGTGGAAAATAGTAAAAGAGCCACAAACCAAAATCTGAGAGGATTCTTCCAGATAGTTTGAATAAACCTAAACTAAATTCAACAGATTATTATACTTGCAAACCTAAGTAGTCTGAAAATGTAAATTATAATGTTCCCTGGAAAACTTTATTTCTGCTCCTCCTCACTGATGGTGGGGATATTTTATTATTTTAGCTAACAAGTGACAGGAGTTACGATCTCTGCTTTGTTTGGCAGATAGGGGAATGCAGACATAAAGATCAAAATGGCATTAAAACTAAGAGGGAATATTTTATTATCTTGTAAGGTAAACCCACTAAACCAATATTTAGTGTATTCAGATTGCTTACAGAAATTTGCATTTGTTTTTGGCCTCTCTGTTCTGTGACTGGATTCTAAAATGAGCAGTGAGTTACATGGATGCTACTAGAACAATAGCGTGTGGTGAAGTCCCTAAAAATATTTTTTGTACAGAAGGCTCAATACCTGCTGTCAACTGATTTTGTGCTTCTGTAAGCATGTGTGCCAACAATGTATCAAAAATCTATCAAATGCATTATTCCTGTAGGTGTTTAAATTCAAGGGCAAAACTTCTGTTTGGGAATCCTATATATAGCACATTCAGACTGACCATATCTAGGAGAGTAGGTTGTGTTGGAGATGTTGGAAGATGCACTCCCATTTTTTTCTTCTTCCTTACTCCTCTCCCCAAATCACTGGATTAGTTCTATGCTCTTTTCTGTAAAATTTACTGATATAATTGAAGTTGTATTCTGAACCAACATCTTATTTGTCTGCTCTTGTTCTTCACAAATACACAATGAATCGAACCCAATGAAGATATTTGCAGTTAAACTGCATGAAACACAGTTGTGTTCCTGGGTTGTCTGTAGACATAATGCACATTTTAAGAGCTGCTTATAGTTGAGCCCTGCTCAGCAGCTGGGAGGGGAATGCCGTGGAAGAGAGCTAACAAGAGAAAGGAAGGGCTGAGAGGTTTCCAGCTCCCATAGTCCCTGTAAATCATACCAATCATCTTGTATCTTGGATTTTCCTACCCTACAAATACTTACGTAGTTTTTAGACATTGCTAATAGTTCTTTAAAATGTAGTACTGGCTTTTTGAATTTTGAAAGCAATAGGTGGAACTTAGGTAGCTACCAATTGCTATGATAGCAGAATGGTTTTACCATAAATATGTGTAAGTAGGTTGCAAGCATCAGTTAATATATTACTGTGTTTTCCACATAGAGAGATAACATTTAAAGTTTGTATTTAGAATCTGTGCATGTCCATACATAAAAATCAAAGTTTAAATTAATATCTAAACTACATAAAAATACTGGAATTACTGGGTTCCAGTGCAGTTATTATTCAGGCCTTAGTAATAAAAACAGTTACAGGAATAACTTTACATGCTCGTTGGATAGTAGTACACAAAGGTTCAATTAGAATGAAGAGTTAATTGGATGGAACACTGTAAAAATCACTGTAAAAATATGATTAGGCTCCTAGATGGTATGTTTTAATGAAAAACTTTACTTCAAATATCCTTATGCCTTCTATATTTAGAAACAGTGAAACATGAGCAGAGATGATAGATTCTTTAGCATCATTTTGGGAATGTGACCCAGGAGAAACTACCTTTTGCTATGGGGGAAAAAAAAAGGCACTTCCTGCAGCATATGATTGAGGGCATGGAGTGCAATAGTGTCCCTGTGGAATTCAGTCATTTGTGGCATGTTTTATAATCTCAAAAATAATAATGGTTCTTTTTGGTGTTCCAGAATATGGAAAATCCTTTATTCTTTTATTCTAGCCCTTAACTGAGTCTCAGGGAGAATGATATTTTGAATATATTTCTTCTAATATAACCTTATACTCTTAAAACCTTAAGGTCAAACTAAAATGGAAAACTACCCACAAATCCCTAGTCTTTCACTGTGTTTAACTCGGGATGAGCGTGAGATAATGACAGGTGTCTTTAAAGTGCCCTTTGTCCTTTCCTAATCCTGGTTTATGGGGATTTCACCATCACAGTCATAGTAAGTAATCAATGTAATGTTCTATCTCATACATAGTTTCCAGGGATCCCTGTGAAGTAGGAAAATATAAGGGTTGTAGTGTTGTACCTTATCTCTTTCTGATATGTACTCCAGTTGTGTGTTGGAGTAAGGTTTGCTCTGATCATCTTAAAGCTATTCAGTTTGTTTGGTTTTTCTTATACTGATAAGTTAGTTCAAATCAGCCTCAGAGTTGTGAATCTGACCTTGGATCTCCTACTGCAACTTGATCGATATGTCAGTTTACATAAAAAGCAATTGTTTTGCTGTAAGAGGAGTAGTAAGGACTTCTGCATATATTGATTATATTGGTTTTGCTTGCATTCCTCTTTGCTGTCTGTTGTAACTTAATCTTTAAAGAAGCAGATTAATGCCTACAATGAAGTATTAGGAAGACCAGAAATTACTGGGAAGGAAAGAAAAAGAAGCAGCAATGTAGAAGAATATGTGATCCATACTGGGATAAGTGCAAGTATAGTAACAGAAATAAAGGGAACACCATGATGTCCATTAAGAGAAGAGTAAATGCTTCTTGGTGCTGTAGCTCTAAGAGCAAAATTTGGGTTTAATATTCTCTTTTATCAAAAAGACTTTGGTGCAGAAATGGAAGAGTGCTGACACTATATATTATTTGAATCTCTGCTGATTGTAGTCAGTGCTTCAGTATTTGAAGCAGTTGTAGTCTGATGACATGGAAAAGTTGAATGACAATGAAACATGAGAAGAGTTTCACATATTTTGAATGTGTTCTGTAAGTTTCATTGAAGCTCACTTATCTGAGTTGATGTAAAATATGAGAAAGCTCATCTAAAGGTAATGTCTTATCACACTCACAAGACTTGTCAAGGCCCAAGCAAGATGGGATCCACAGTGACTATTGGCAACGAAGTTCAGAAAGGAACAGTTATGACTAAATCATACTACAAGGATGGTGTGGGGTGCCCATGTTGATTATAGAGGGTGTAAATCTTTGTCTGGAATTTTCACTACATTTCTTTGATTGCTGCATATAAAGAGAGAGAGATACTCTTCTGCTGCAAAAGGTAAACATGGATCAGCAGACTTTCTATTCACTGGTCTTTACTTCAATATTTCTTAATATCACTATCTGCCTGCTGGATGATGACAGATTTTTAACAACCTTTTTTTTTGAGAATGTCACCATTCATATGTACATGCCTTTGCACTTCAGGTTGAATAATTTCATATATACTCAAAAGGTATCAAACCTTGAACACCACTTGAATGACAGTTAGTAAAAATTCAGGGGACTGATTGTTTGAAAGGTTGACTGGAAGATCTGACTATTAGCTACAATGAGTTCCTGCTTATATCTAGAAAAACTAGAAACCTAATTTCTAAAGTCAGGCATAGTTTTTTATCATCTTTTATTTGAAAAATGCTCTCTTTTGTTCCTCTAGTAGATCCAGGCATCTTGTGTTTCATTTGAATAGCTATGGGTAGCTGTTCACTGACTGATGATGAATCTTAGCTGAAACTACTGAACTTTGGACTTTTGCCCCCAAAGTCTAATGGACCCTGAATTTAACCTAATATCTATTTTTTTTTAAATTTTTTATATTTAGAAGGAAGGTTTTTAACTGTGACCTGTGGAAATAATTGGAATGTTTGTGGAATCAAAGACATACTTACTGATATGTATTTGATTACCCATAAGCTTTTCACAGGGAGATGGCAATAGTAATATATCAGGACTTCTGGCTCCCTACTCTCCTTTTTTTTGTCGTGCAATAATTAACCGGGTATCCAGCTTCATAAATCAAAGGTCTAAGGTTCGAGGCTTGTCCTTTCAATTATTTCTGGAGTTTTGACTACAACACTACAATATGAATAAAACATTACTTTCAGGTCAATATGAGGGCTCAAGCTAATGGCCTTCAAATTAATGAAACAACTTTTTCTACTGTACCTAATCAGCCACAGAGGATTATGGGGACTGAGGTCATTTTCATTAGTATCTCTTAAAGTGTCTGACACAAAGTGTCTGACACATAGCTCCAGTTTTTCTAGAAGGCTAAGTATTAAGCTTGTTCTTAAGGAACAAAGAAGTTTTAATACTAGGGGATGTGGCATGTAACTTCCTATTTACTTTTAATAGCTTGTGGCTCTGGCTTACAATGACACTTCAGCATAGTTATTTATCTCAAAAAAAAAAGCAATAAACAACCTTTCCAAAGCCTTTTAAGACTTCACTAATCACAATAAATATATTGCTTAGCTGTTATCATACATATTTTTAGAACTCAAAAACTACTGTTCCAGTGAAAATGTAGGCAAAAGAAGTCAAGAATGTGTTTCAGTTTCTTGAACATGCTCTTCAACTTATGGTACTGTGCAGCTGCACTAGAAACTCAAGTGTTGCATATCTGAAATTTCTTAAAGTTCCTTTTCTTACTAGAAAAGTAACTTCCATGTGGCTTTTGAGATTTCATCCTTCATAATGCTGATCACCATGTAATCAAAACAGTAAAGCAACAGGAGGTAGCCTTTACTGTGCTGAGGTCTTTAGATGGATCCTAATTAGGAAAAATCTTAAATTTTGGAACTGGATTATACAGTAATAACTTCTAAATGCAAAAATTAATGCTGAGGGAAGGAGGAATTCAGTTAGCATCTTGAAAAGTACAAATCATGCCATCAAGCAATTTTTTGATGGCAAACTTCTACCTCACAATTTTGTATTCTGTGAAGTGACTATAAAAATAACATTATATCCTCTCTTCATGATAGCTCAGGTGGATGTAGTTTCTCCAGGCATGCTGTCCTGTTCCTCCTGGCTGGTAAGGTACAATCTGTTGAGACGCTGGCATGAGCAGCAGTCGCTTTGAGGCTGTCGCGTCCCCAGTGCCAGCTGTGGCTCTGTGGTGTTTGAAGTGGGCACAGTGGCCAGTGCTCTCCTAAGAGGCTGCTGACTGAGGGGACAAAAGGGACTGGGAATGGCTGTGCTGCAGCTCTAAGGGAAAGTGGGTGAAGGGGGAAGGGTGGACTACTCAAGCCAGTCACCCTGCTTACCAAAGTTTGTGCTCACTGAACTGTCCTATATCTCATTCCTGTGAACAAATCCCCCAAGGAGGAGAGAGGTTGGGTTTTTTTAATTGTTGTAATCCTTTTGACCTCATGCATTCATGAGTCTGGTCTCTTCTTGTCAAAGTTGTTTTGCAGGTTGATTGAATCAGGTGCTATTTTCAAACCAAATATTTTGAGTATTGTTCCTTCACAATCAGTTAAGAACTGCTGCCATGTGGCTTATCATGATCTATAATTTTCTTAATGATTTTCCAGTTAGTTTAACATAAAAAATATATTTATACTACAAATATCTCTGTATACAAATCAGTGGTTGTCATTCACAGGGTGTTGCAGGGTAACTATACTTTCACCATGCACTGAGTAACTTTGTTCTTAGAAAGATGGTGTTTAATAGGCCTGTCTATGTCTAGTTCTCTTTTTCAATAAGTGTGGAGCCTTGTTCAGAAACTTCAGAGTTAGGCCATATTTTCAACTTTTTCTATTAAGTAAGCAGTAGTTAATCATTGATGTTCTGTAATACATATCAAAACTGTGAGAATCTGTCAACTGCAATCTCTATACTGTTATACAATGTTCTCGTTTGTTTACTGTTATTACCCTGGGTTTGGTCTGGAATTCTGAGTAATGCTATTGAAGTTTTATTATTTTTCTTTTCTCAGGTCTTTTGACTGACTGCTCTCTTGATCTCTCAAGCATTTCATCCTAGCTGTTGGAGGAATGAGACGTTACCATTTTTATTATGAGTCCCACTTACAAAGATGTTTGTCCTGAACAGACCTCATATCTGTTATTAATAGGAAGGTAAACCAATGAAAAGAGCAAAGGGGATTCAGAGTTATTCCAACCTATCCTATTTTCGTTGTTAATGCCCTAAAACTTTTTAGATCACAAGTAATTTGAAAATGCTTCTTTACCTCCCATTCCTTTTCAAGTACAAATTCCATCAGTTGCTTCCTCAAAGGGCAGAATGGCACTAAAGGGCCAGTGAATTGGAGCATAAATGAGAACCTTTGTTCCTCAGAGACAGAGAAAGTGCCAAAGAAATCTGTTTGCATTAAGGCAGGTAGCAAGATCTCTGGTAGTTAGAGATACAGCTGATGAAGAGCATACTTGCCCTTACTTTGTGACTGTGTCTCCAGGATAGGGCACAGGGACTTCTAGGGACCAGACAGTGCTGACCAAAGGACAACTGGAGAGGACAACTGGAATCTGTTTATTCTTTCTCCACTTTTTTCTGCCTTCCAGGTAAATAAACTCTCTCATCTCTACATGGTTACTCTTAAACTCCACCACAGGCCCATTTCTGCAGATGAAATATACCTGAGGTGTTTTGTAAGCTCCTTTACTGACTACTTGTTCAGTGGCAGTTACCAAAAAAGCACATGGTTCCCATGTTCCTGCTTCTTGTTCCAGGACACAGTAATATAATTCCAGGTTGAAAGAGAAAAGCTGTAATATGTCACTAACCAGAAGACCTTGAGGAAACTTTTGGCCACAGTGCCAGCTGCATTGTGCAATTCTGACTCTGTGATTTCTGTTCTGGACCAATTCACATCTCCTCAGTTTAATGTTTCTCACATTCATGTGGTCTGGAGCCCCAACTTTGATCCAGTCTTCTGGAAATCTGTGCTTTAGTTACGAATATGCATTAGATGTTTGGGAATGCTATCAACTAAGGTTCTCTTTTTCTTAGTTTGAGATTAGGTGGATTATTTTTTTTGTTCTTTAAACCCTTGGAAGAAAATACCTCCTTGGCATATAATTTCCATTGTTTTAGATACTGTGAAATGTGATGTGATTTATATGAGAAACTTGGTGAACTTGGGGCTATTGTCTGTTTGTTTGGTTTTTTTTTTTTCATGTGTTGTAGAGTTGAAATTAATACTTGTTCTTTATACAAGATGCATGTTCCCTAAAACATGACCTTTTAAGGAAACTTCTGCTCACAACATATGTATTTGGAAAAAATAAGTAGTGAAGTCCAAATACCCATTGCTACTGTGGGTCCCCATGAAAACAGTTAAATCTGCCCTCCCTGAAGTCTGATGGCTTTGATGCAAAATGAAGTGGGCCTTAGGTGAAGGAAATATCTCAAAAATAGTATGTCTAAAGAGACCCTCCTGCCATTAATAGCTTGTTAAGAAAGGAAGCCTCTACCACACACACACACTGTTGCTTGCTGTAAAACTAAGGTTCACTTAAAGAAATGGGACACTTTAGATTGTAGAATAGCAAAGATGGATGAAATCTGAAGAGTTAATTGCTGCTGTAGGGTACTTGTATTGTTATCCAGGCAGAGAGACTGTCTTTAGTTTAGATTTGTATGACTTGTTGTTACCCGTGTTCTGTCCAAAAATGAGCATGGCTTTAGTATGTTTAAAATATAGCCTTGCTTTAGTATGATTTCACAAAAATAACAAAAAAGCTTGTTGTAATAAAGGACAGGATTTAATGATTAAATTTGAAATGTGAAATTGGAAACACAGCTTGTAACTTAAAATGTTTTGTATGTGGAAACACCTGGGTTTATCTAAGGACATACTGACCACAAGATTACTGAATGCCAATGGCAATTACAGCTTTATTGGATAATGCACTGGGCAGATCCTTAGCCTCTGTACACTGTCCTAGCTCCAAGAAGTTCAGAACAGACAAATTTACAGGAGCAGATCTGACCCACATTTTCTTATAGTGAATGTATATATGTTTTTTTATTTTTTTTAACCATCAGCTTTCTATCTTTATCTAGTCATACATCAACTCTGATGTTTCTATTTGTGAAGAACTGCATGAGTTTGGACACTAATTTAGACTGAACCTTGGTCAAAGAGAAGCCTTTTAATTTTTAACTTCCTTGCTTAGTGGGTATCTTTAATATGTAAGCAACGTAATTGTTAGTTCTAAATTACACCTTTAACTACTTTTCTGAGTGCTTGCTTACACTAAAAATCAGGCAAGCAAAGACATCCCAAACGGTATTTTGAATTAAAAGTAGAGTTCAATGAACAACATCATTGCCTATGTTTTCTCCCTCTAACCTTCTAACAGACGTAGTCTGCATCTTCTTAAATGTGCAGTAATCATCTAAAAATCCTTAGGTCTTGTTCAGTCAGAAATAATGAGCTGCAAACAAGAACAGTCAACAGGAAGATGAGAGAAAGAGATGTGTTACGCCCATATGGGTGATTTTGGGTGTAGTTATGGGAAAGCCTTGAAGAGTTTTGATTCTGATCTTGAAGTATCTAAGTCTCTAAGAAGTTCCATTTAATGGTGTCCAGCAGGATAGGGTCGTTGTAGTTGGATGATGATGTGCCATGGTAAACTGAGAAAATTTTAGATGAAGTAAACAGAGGATAGCATTGTCCTGTGCTGGATCCTTTATTACTATCATTCAGCAGTAAAATATCTGGGCTTATCAGTTTGTTTGTTTCTGAATGTAAATTTTGTCTTGTGAGTGTAAAGAAGAATGGGTGGAAAGGGCATGACCCTCCATCTCAGCTCGCTGTCAACAGTATCTCTACCATTCCTGTTGGAGAAGCCCTCTAGCGTCTCACCTATGGGAAGTACAGATGCGGAAAATGGTGATGGCGAATGCGGCAGGAGCTCACCTTCTGCCTGCCAGCTGTGTGGTAGTGGAACAGGTAGGTGCTTCCCAAAGCTTGCATCCAGGTCACTTCAAACATACAGTGACAGAGACTTCACATTGCTCCCAACCTGGGGTTGCAGCTCCCAAGCACCTTTTGCCCTCTTCGTGTTGCTGGGGCGTGAACGGCTTTAAACAATTCCTCTTCTAATTAAGTGCGCTCAGTCGGTGTGTTGGCTTTGCAGGCACCCATCTGTAGAGTGCATATCTGCTTGCTCCCCTCAGAGGATCCCTTCCTTCCCTCCCCATCAGCCTCGTTGGGAGATTAAAGCAGCAGCGGCCCCATACACAAACGCAGCTAGTTCCGTTTGGTCAGCCTGAGCCTTGCTGTGAAACCACGACAGGAATTCCAGTAAGTTGGCAACACTGAAACACAAAGAAAACAACAATAGGAAAAGACCTTCCGTGCAGAAAGGAATGTTTCAGGCACTATTCCCCTACAGTGAAAGGAGAGAGGGTGGGAGGGAGGAGGGAGATTTGAAGAAGGCATGTCTCCCCCTCCCCCGGCAGCTCTGGATCTTGTGATGGAGAGATCTTATCCTCTCTTTGTGATTCAGAGGTGCCAGGAAGCTAATTGAATATTCTGATCTGCCCCCAGTGTTTCTTGTGGCTTGACCCCGGTGCTGTGTCGTACCACTACACCAAACAGCCCTGAACCTGCATAAATCACAACCTTGCAAAAGCCTATGCTCCACATCTCCTCCCCCCCCCCCCCCCACCCCCCCTTTACTATCTTGATAGATAGAAAGCCTTTACGGAAAGGTTTAGAGGGATTAGCGTCCTACAGGACTGGAGAGAAATCAGTCCGCTAATAAGCGGCAACAGGTTCCTGTGCAACTTCTACAGTAACAATACAGGCACCTCTACCCCTTTATTGCAATTGCAATCCATGGCAAAAAGAAGAAGAGTTGAGGTTTGAAATATTGCTTAAGTTCTGTTGCAGAATCAACAAACAGCCACTGCAGTGTAATGAGCATGGCAAGATGCTAACGCAAAAGATATGTGGTATTTATAAAGGTGGTGTTATTAAAATTAATCTGACAGAGCCTCTTGGAAAACAAATAGACCTATCGTTCTCCCATGGTATGTATGCACAGTAGTCATTGTTGACATGCACGTGTACGTGTGCACACATATGAAGAAAGGACAGCTTGGCATAACTAAATTTTCTACATGAAAGACTATTTTTGACTAATATACAACAAAATAATGATTTTACTTCACACATTTTATATATGATGTTTCTGATCCTGCAGGCAAAGCCTCCAAAATGTTTGTCCTTTTTACCACGGCTGCATTCCAGCCTGAAGTATTAGGGTATCTTTATCATTCTCCTGTGATCTTACATACTGCTCTTCCCTTGTTAGTGGGTATATGGTTCCTGAAATGGCAGCAGTAAAACACAGGGAGATATTTCTTTGTGTGTTGCACACACTGTTGGAGACTTAGAACTAAAGGAGAGTGTCTCCAGCTGATATCTTGAGAATTCACAGCCAAAGCACTTTACCAAACTGATTTTATCTGCTAAGAAAGTGCAGAAATAAGTTTCATCCCTACAGTTTTCCTTTCATAGGATTTATGTGAGGAGTACTAAGTTCTAAGCTTTACCCTCTGCATTGGTGAGTAGATGTTGGATTTTTTTCAGAGTTATCAAAAATACTTTTTCTTATTTGGAGCATGTCTTTGGGGCACTAAAACCTGTGACATATTTCACTTGCCACCTGCAATTCCGAGAACTACTCAAAATACACGAGCACATTCAATATAGCACCAATGGACTCTGATACAAAGTCTGCAAAGTGTAGGGTCTTGGAAGCATCTTGGCTATCCTGCAAAGTGTGGAAGGAGGGGCAGAGGCAGCCTGTGGCTGCAGGGCCTGGAGCAGTGCCTGATTCCCTCATGCTAGTTCCGGGGCCGCCGGGTATAAAGAGCTTTATGCAATGTCTGGAGGGTGGGAGTTGATAGAAAACGCGATGTCTCAACAGGCGAACACGCCTTTCTTCTGCAACTAGCAGGATAAGAAAAAGACACCAGGCTCCTTGTGCTGCTGCTGTGCAGATCAGCACCCCGGAGTCCAGGAGCCAGCTTCTGAGAAAGCTGGAGCATCCCAGCCCAGATGGGACCTCACCATCGGATGGATGGAAGAGCAGCAAATGCTTGCAAACTGCTCATATTATTCACTGCATGCATAATGCAGGGCAGTTGCCAAGGTAAGCGCTATGCTCCAGCCTCTCCGGAATGGGACTTGCACCGCAAGGAGCACATCCCTACTCCCGGGACTTCTTTAAAAACACCAAAGTGCCTGAAAGTAGAGGGTTAACGGGCGCTGATTCAAGGAGGTCTTTCTAATAGCTAGGGGAGACAGCTGGCTCTTTCCAGGAGTCATTTGATGGAGTCGGTTTCTGTTGTGGAAAAGGAAGTAGTGTCTTAAAAGCACTGCAAACACCACCGGCTCTTTAGCTTCACTTCATCTTGGTTTTAAATTATCCTAAGGTGCTTCTTTTCTGGTTTGTACAAACTTTTTTTTTTTTTTCTTCTAATTGTGTAAGACAAATGTGGCTAAATTTTGAGGGACATCTCAGACTTTGCAGCTCCACGGTCTAAACTCACGGTTTTACAGAAATGCAAGCAGGCAGTTTTCTCAGTGAGTGAGTCCTGATTACTGGCTGTGAATAAGGCGAAAAAAAAAATTCACTCTAGACGTTTTGCATTTTTTCCTTGCGATCTTTGTGCCTTTCTTGCTACTGAAATACGGGTGGATTTACAGAGCAGAGTTCACCTGCATTCCAAGAGCTGGTTTGGTGACCACTAAAATTGTACCTAGAGTTGTTTTTGGTGAGGAGTGCACAGGCTGCAGCACTTGCACGTAGACAGGTTGGGCCGGGGGGTAGGGGGTTGTGCATGGACATGCTTGCGTACGTGTGGTATATGCAGTCAACTTACAGGAGGCTATAAGAAAGAAACAGATGCTTAGTCTGGAGCACAATAAGCTCCCCTCAGTCGGTCTCAGACGCAGATTTGAAGTTGAGAGTGGGAGAACTTTTTCTCTGGGCTTTACTGTTGCTAGGCGACATCGAGGAGCATGTGACTGGCAGAGCAGGCTGAGTGCCGCTCCTCCGGTACTAATCTGGCTGCTGGGGATGGAGTAGCCGTGTGCTCAAGTCCTCTCCCTGGCCTGTGACTGCAGCCTCTCTTCCTGCCTTCCCCTTCTTCACGCTGTTTAATTGCTTTGCATTGAAAATTAAGCCTGTCATGTTGGAGCGAGAGTGGCTGAAGTGCATTTCTTCCACTCTATGTATTGAACCTGCAGTCCTGCTGGTTCTGTGTGTGTCTGTGTATTACGTGTGTGTTCAAATTGTTAATCTGCTTTCTTTGCTCAACTCTTAGTTTAAGCTCCTTAGACAGAATCAACTAACTAATTATACAGCAACTGCTGCTAGCAGCTCCCATTTATGAACAGGGAAATAAGAGATAGCTAATGTGCAGCAGGAGACCTGCAAAAACTCCATCCAAGGAGGTCACACCGGGCAGAATAATCTTATGCACTATTATTTTACGTTGGATAGAATGGAAGCTGGAGTGCAGATCAAAAATTAATTTTTTTGTTCTACAGCTGCTTGTGATTGTCCAGAATGTACCTGATAAATAACACGACAGAATAGGTAGACAGAGGCTTTGAACTAGTATCCATAGGTAGAAGAAGTACAGAAGTTTTTTACTTTTATGGTGTTCCTCCCCCTCTTTCTCCCGTTCTCCCCTCCCCCCACCTCCACAATAGAATAACTGTGGAAATCAAGCAGTGTAATTTTGGTAATTGGTGACACTAGCAAAATACCTGGATAACAATTTTGCCTGCACTGTGATTACGATAGTGAAATATTTGGTAACGTTAAGTTCCAGTTCCTTGAATGTTGAGATCATGTCAGACACTTATTTTAAAAAGAAAATTTGGAGACCCATGAAAGCAATCCCAAGACTGAGAAGGAAAATGGTGAAAATCTATTATCTTGCCTAATCCTCAGTATTTTCAAAGGTGCTTCACTGATGTTTTTTGAGTTTTTTGTTGGCAATATTTGAGTGTTCCCAATACAAGATGAATGTTTCTAGAAGTATTTCACCTAAGCACTTGCACAAATGATAGTACTCTTCCTTGGTGTACCTAATTCTAGTTTTACTGGGAGTAAACATAGTGCTCCTAAATGGAGTAAAAATGCTGTGTTTCATAATTGCCAGCAGTACAGGGCCTGTTTCTCACCTTTATGCTATAGGTCTTGTTGCCTGTGGAGTAATTGTTGTCAGAAAAAATCTAAATTTTTTCTAAAAAATCTAAAAAAATAGTTAAATGAAGGTAGTGTCAAGCAAGAGCATCACAGGACTCTTGCTCGTGTTTGTTTTGAGGAATATCAAAGTGCTTCACACTTGATCATAAACTAGGGACAATGGATGGATGTTAGTTCACCAAATTTGATTTGTATCCTAAATCTCTGCAATGATAAATCATCAGCTTGATACATCCCAGGCAAATATGACTAAAATTTGTTACTTTTAAGAGGTCTCTATTAGTCTGAAAACGAAGCTATTCTAAGAATGAATGCATATGGTGTGATAAGATATGTCAAAAATCATAACGAGCATTTGCATGAGGTGTGGCAGGCCCTTAAGAAATAGGAATGGTAATACCAAGTAGAGAAGAGGTACAGCAGTGCTTTCTAGAAGTCATGGAGAAAGTTTTCCATCAGGCATTGTAATAGTTCCATCTCCTAATTAATAATTCAATGTTTTTTAGACATTGTCTTCACTCAAATATATTTAATTTGTCTGTAGGATGGTGTACAGTGACACCATCTACAGGCTTGTTCTGGTTTGAAAAGACA
>VZTN01043076.1:0-22471 GCA_013400515.1 Erpornis zantholeuca
TCTGATGTGGGCCATATGGAGATACTATACCTGTCTGATTTGACTTAGCTGCATTGTCTTTATTTTGCAAAAATTGATAGTTTTAATATTTTAAAGTTCTAAACTACAATGACATTCCTGCATTATTCTTCTCTGTGATACAAATAAGCAGTTTCATGGGAGATAGAGGTTTGTTTCTCTTTAGGATCGTATATTTGTCATAGAATTTTAAATTATTTTTCCTAATCTGTGCTTGAGCAAAGATACTTTCCCTTAACTTACTTTTTGATACTTTTCTGTAGCTTATGAGAAGCTTAGCTTTAGGGTTAACAATTTGTACTTTTAGCCACATCAGATTTAGGAGTTGTTCGTGAGTCAGTACAAAGGTCATTTTTGGAAAACAAGGTAGGGCAAAAACTTAAAATGCTTTACAGTCATCAGGGAGATCCATTGCACTTGCTGGAGGTGAAATCTGTTGCTTTTTAGATGAGGAAGCCAAACCCTAAGGGGAAGAACCTTTTGAAAGTCATACAGGAACTGTGGCAGAACTGAGAACAGAATCTGCACATTCAGATTGAAACATGTATTGAAACACTATCTCTTTTTTCCTAAAAATGATCAAGCATTTTGAATGGAGTGTTTGAAAGAAAGCTAATAGAATTTACGAGGAACATAACCTGTTTTTTTAATTGAGGACAGGAGAGGGAAGGATTTTAAGTTTAGCATTCCTGTAGTCTATTATGAATTTTTTTCCCTTTCTAGTGAATTAACCTGTCATCTTCAGTATTTTTCTTTTCGGATCACTAATACAGCCTGACAGTAACATTAAACCAAGTCTAGCAAATATGCTTCCTTCACATTCTCTTTCTATTCTCTATGACAAAACTCAGTGTGAAATCAAGAGTTGTGTCAGATGTTCTGGAGTATCAATCCGTGGTGTTTGTGGGAAGTCTGTATTGATAATACAGCCTGTGGGATAATAGGGGCTGTTCTAAGAGTTAAATCCTAATTAAAATAGGATGTAATTTTTTTTCCTCGAATGGGATTAATTTGATTTGTTTAGGACTTGTTACAGAATCTAAGAAGTATTTTTATATAAAACATAGGTAGAGGTTTGACAGCTCCAAAAATCCTTAGGAGGCTATTGTGGACAGCAGACAAAATATGCAGATAAAGAACCTTAAAAGTCACTTACTCATTCTCTTTTGAAGGTACTTGGCTCAAAATGGTCTAGTGGTTAGTAGTAAGGCTGAGAACCAGGAAATACAATTTGTAATCTAGACTCCTCTATCAAGTTGCTGTCTTTTTTGAGCTATCATCTTTAGAATTTTACAAAAGTGCATATTTAAGCTCTCCGTATTATGACTACTAAAATTGATATGTCCCAAAGATTTCAAGACTGAATTTTTGTGTGCTCCCACAGAAGTCATTGGGGTATCATCTATGAGGTGCCTCAACCTGAATGTTCTGCTCTCAGGGTACCTGCAGTTCCTGGACACATTTTGCAAGCTCTGCCCTTGCCTCACCATGCATAGCAAATAGGAAAGCTGCCAAAATTCATCATCCCTGAGGACTGATTAGTTGCTGCTTGTAAAGGTCAATGATAGTATAGAGCTCTGTGGAATAATTCTAAGGTTTATATTTTTTGTATTTCATTGTGTTTACAAACAAAGATATCAGTATTCCTCAGCTTTCTAGGAAAGTTTTGTAACAAGCACAAATAAGTTATTGTTACAATTCTCAAATATTTTTTGTCCACAGGGAGACAAAAGACTCTTCTCATCAGTCAGGAAACCTCCATTTCTGCTTTAATGCATTGCAATGTAATGCTCAGGAGAGCACAACAGTGATCTTAATTTGATCAAATATAAGGAAATATTGGTCAGACACAGAATTTAAACTCTTAAACTTGTATCAGTAAAAATAGTGCTTCTTTTCTAGGTCATTTTAAAGCTTTCTATTAGGATAACTAAAAATGCTTCTGAAATAATTTTTATTGTTGTAGCAACATAAAACCCATCTAAGATTGGGGTAAATCTGTTTTGTGTGAGATGACTTAATATTTCTTTGGTGTTTGATACTCTTTTAAAACATTTTTCCTAGAATAGGAATACGTGTATTTTGTCTGAACATTCCTATTTTACCCAAACTAAATAGGAACCTGCAAATCAGATGTTTAAAACTATGATAAAAAGTTTACATTGCGTCCTTACCACTGTCATGAAAATTGTAGATTCTTATTTTTTTTTTCACTTTTGCAGATAGCTGAGACCTATTTTCAAGAGGAGGAATGTATCCTTTTATTGCAGAAGTTGTTGTTGCACATTATTAAAATAACGTGGCATGATAAAACATAAAAAGAAAAATGCTTTACTGTTAATGTGTTATGGGTCAGGGTTAGAAAGATGTGAACAACAATAATTTACCCATGAGTGAATACACAGTATGCTAGGAAATCCTCCTTAATCAAACAACTGGAATGTGAGTTAAGGCATAAATTCACTTCCAACAGCTCTTCCGATGCAATATTAACTAGTTGGGCATAAACAAGGAAGAAAATATTTTCAAAGAGCTTTTGTTTTTATAGGATAACTTCTATTCTAAATATTAGTAGCTGGGAATATGTCCAATTTAGATATAGGATATGTATTATATCAAAAAGGGTACTTACAGTAATGATAAAATTGCCACAACAGTTGATTAGGTTATGTACTAGAAATCTCTAGATTGGAATAAAAATACCAAACACATGGAGCTGAGATCAGCAACATGCAAACAATAGGGCAGTCTGAGAAATTCTTACAGGAAAATATGGGTAATTGCTTCTGGGAACAGTTTAATAGTCCAGTTTATTTTGATTTGTTCCTAGATAATGCAAGTAAGTTTGGTCAAAAACTTGTAATAGCTGAACTGCTGATAATTACTCTGATATATTTCAGTAATTGTGTGAGAGAATAATAATATTAAACCTTAAAGTTAAGTTACAATTTTGGAAACAGTGGACTGGGATTTTCTCTTTGCTCTAAAGGGAAAATGATCAGATTATTAAAAGGCCAATGGTAAGCTCTTAAGGTGTATGTGATTCACTAAAATGCACCATATATTACAGAATTTGTGCATACAGATTGTTTCTTTATTATGTAATTTGTTGCAAACAAAACCCAGCAATTGTAATTGTTTAGTAGGCTAAATAACAAGGCATAAGAAACATAGACAAATTACATTAGCCTGTAGATAAAACCAGAGAACTAAGCATTTCAGTATTATAAAAGCAATGTACAAAATAAAATATCCATCACTATCTTAGAATACTTCACTTTTGCTTTGGTCATCCTAATTCAAAAGTGTCTGTCAGAAAATCCAAAATGCACAGGGCAAACTAAAGGCATGGAAAAATTCCATAGTAAATTATGGTGCAGGGGGAAATACAGTAAATTTAAATTTAAACAGTGTGGTAGAAACAATTCCTCTTTCATCGAAGTTGCTTTAATTGAAAGGCACTGTATTTAAAGCTGATCAAAGGAAATATTTTTTAATGCAATGTACACCTGATGTGTGAAATGCAACACCACTATATAATACATATTTATGAAGGATATCTCCACTGTACCTCCAGCCATCAGTTTCCTGAGGTTAATAAAGAACTTACTTGATCATGTTGCACTGTATTAATTATCCATGACAGACATTTTAATTCATCCAGTGTGGAACCTCATATTAACAATAATTCAGTTTGTTGCTGTGATCCTCGAAGGCTCTCTCTGTGATCTGTAATTCTGTTTCTAATAACAGATTTCCTGAAGACAGGGAATATCCTTTCCCTTAATATTGTCGTTCATAAGCCATGCTCTTGCATGGGGCTAACAAGAATAGCAAGTACTGGTTGTGTTTTTGTAATAATTACTCCAGTGTTTTAATTAGCATGAGTAATGGAAAATGGTTTTTCTGTATTACTAAGAACCTCATTCACTGTACTTCTATCCTCATTTTATTGTAGAATCACATTTCAGATAGCTGGTAAAACAGTTTTTGACAGCACAACTAACAACGCAGGCTTGGTAGAACTAGAATTATCCTGACTATTGCAAAATATGTGATTATCAGTATACCTTTGTGAATATATTTATAACCCTAAGCAAGGGGAAATAGTTTTTCATGTAGAAGCAAAGTGAGCAGAATCTTCAGGAAGACAAAAGGTAGACTCAGCAGTCCAACAGTGTTGTATACAGTGGTTGAAAAGGGGGTAGTTTAAGTTGGATAAATCAAAAGTTTAAGTTGGATAAATCATTTTAATATTGTCTCCAGCCAGTCAGTAGAAAGGAGCCATATTTTCAGTTAGTCATGGTTATTGGCATATATCTGTATTTCTTGACAGATACATGCTGGTATTTGTGTCATTGTTTTGCTTTTCATTTCCCAGAGATTTCATTTTTTTGGTAAAGTTTTCAGCATAATAGCATTTCAGTAGTTTCTTTTCTAGAAAAATCTTTTGTTGTGCTTAAGGCGTGTGGGAAGAGGTAGCTGCTGAAAAGAATAGGATTTTCATTTTTTTAATGTTTCATAGCTTATTTTACTTCTTGCTTGCTGTTTTCATGTTGACTATTTTTTTGCTTTCTTGCACAGAAATCTGGATGCTAGCCATTATTCATTTTGACTGACTTATTTCAAATTTCAAGTGTATAATTACTTCCCTTTCAAACATGGTGCCAATTATAAATGCCATACCATGTCCACGTATGTGTGCATTTGCCTTTAACCTTCCGTTCAGACGAGAAGGCGATGAAGTTCATTCAGCTTGAACGACTGTATCATGAGCAGCTGCTTGCAAATCTTTCTTCCATACAGGAACAGTGGGGTGAGTACCAGCTCAACTAATATGGTAGAAGAAAGACTTACTTTAGTTTGCATTTCTGAATAATAGAGTTATGCTTCTTGCCCGGCTGAAAAGGTTGCATAGCAGAAGCAGCATTTCTATCAGAACTTCTTTGAGCTTGTTACAAGCAGAGTATTCCTGCTTTGGATTTGCTTGCACACATTTAATAAAGGTGAAAAGAGTTTGTAATTCTTTCTTCCGTCAATCAAGACTTTGACCCACTGTTGTTCAGGTTTAATTTTGGGTGGGTCTGATGTGATGAAAATAAAGTATATTCTGAAAGAATAGGATGCTGTTCTACGTAGTCTGAAGCAAGACTGTAGAAAATACACCAAAAAGTTGTCAATATTTCTCCATTAATTAATTTCACCTATTTTTTTTATATTAAACAAATGCTACTTTTATAATATCTTGAGTAAAATTATTTTGATTTAATTTAGAAAGAAAATGGAAAACAGCAGTTCCCAGTCCAGTTACAACACTGAGGAATTCAGATAAAGAACTGAGTGGCCAAGAACTGGAAAAGCTTACTAGAGTTTGCTCTTCACATCAACAGTAAGTATAAGAAAGTATTATTACTTTTCAAATTAATATGTTACTGCAGCTGTTGTCTCTTTGCCAGTATGGGTGTTTCAAAATAGTCAATGTCAAAATAAAAGTTGCATCCCACTGACTGGTTATAAAGTGGTGTTTCTTTCTCACACGTAACTAAAATATTTTTGTTACCATCAGTTTTCACATTTTTTTTATATTGTTTGAGGAATGTATGCAGACTAGGAATGTATGAACTGCTTTTAGTAAATCATCAGTTTTTCCAGAACTGAGTTTTGAGTTTTATTATTTCAACCAAAGTAAAAACTGAATAGTGTTAATTTAGGAAGAGAGAGACTGTAGAACTTAGGATGATGTTCATGTCTAATAGCTACTGGTTTAATCATTGTTTCAAAATGCGAGTGTCCAGCATCTCAGACTTCAGCACCCATACCTACCCTATAGGATTTTATTCCCAAATTTCCACATTTTAGGACAAGTGCTTAATGCCTTATGTAGTTCTTGTTATTTTCTATTAATTTCTTATGGGTTGCATTAACATGAAGCAGTGGCTCTGTACTTCCCTGGCATGACGGTGTTCTGAACAATGAAATCTCAGTTCATAGCTGCTTTGCCTGATCCATCAGCCTCCTGAATCAGTATATCACAGTATTACAAACTTGTGGGCAGTGCCTAGGGTGCTTTTCTGGGTTGTAACACATATGGGAGTGTAGCCATCAGGAAGGAGATCTGTTCTTTCATGTGTGAATGTCCTACTGTCCAGTCACTGATTTTAAGGGACAGATGGAAAAAATTATACGAGCTGCCACTGAAAAATGATCAGCCAACAGCAAGAAGGAAACTAAGCACATTTGAAGGCTGAGAAAAGGCCTGACTGACAGGAGAGATGCTCTCAATAGAACTTTTTCTAGTACGTTTCCATTGGCTTTGTCAATCTGTATATAACAAAAGCCAAAAATGTTCCTGTTATTCATAACAAGTATGATTTGGCTGTCAGATTTTTTTTCTTCTGGATGATAGTACCAAAGTTTGAAAACACCCCATCTGACTGCCAGAATCCAGGTGGGAATTGTTTATTTGTATTCTGAATGCCTTTGGGAGGGAGCCCCTGGAAAGGTGTTCCAGCATTCCCACAGGAAGAGGGGGCAGGTCTAGTGCCGTGGCTGCAGGTTTGCACCCGCAGTGTGCTGTCACTCACAGATTGCAGTGGGTGCCTGAGGGCTGCCTCTGCCTGCATTTCCCTGCACATGACCTTGCAAGCCCACAGAAGGTCTGACACTCAAGTCTGTTGTGATTTGTGTGCTGCAACGAGCAGCACCTCCCTGTTGTCACCTGGATTGTCACCTTGTTGAGAATAACTCTGCTTACTCCATTTCAGTTACAAGATATCATTCCCTGTTCTGAGAAACCCTGCAATTTGATAAAAATTTTGGCTTGTGTTTATTTGCCATGATTTGTGCTCTGTATTTAATATTACCACTCTTTTGAACTCCCTGGGCAAAAGACTATTTGTGTTTATTGTTTCATATAGGGTTTTTTTTTTCCCTAAACTTTAAACTCAATTTACTTTTTAATTCAAATTACACTTTTATTTTTCAATTAATCACATGCAGATCTTGGAAAATGTGAGCATCTTGCTTTTGTAATTGAAAGTAATGTTACTTTTTCTTATACTCAAGGTTTACAACTACATACGGGACATGTTTGCTCTTTAAAGAGAGTTGCGAGTGTCCTTTATTTGAAGTTTAAATAGTAAAATTTAAAAGTCAATGTAACTTTTTGAAGTTTTTGTTGGAGAATATGAACATCAGTACTCTTCCTTGTCTCTCCATTTTTTTCAGTAGCTTTAAATAAAATTCTCCGCATTTTATCTTCATTCCTGTATGAAAGACTGCAAGGCAGATTGTGTGTGATAAATCACTTTGTGCATGAATCTCTATCCAGCTGGCAAAGTCCACACTGACTGTGAGGAGTGTTGATTCACCTGTGCATCTGAATGGAGTCAGTGGGAGCTGCTGTACCTTACAGAACCCAGAAAATGTTCCCAGTGGAGAGGGAAATATATTTTTGTAGAGGGAGGGGTGTCATTCCTCAATCTTTCTTATAGTGATCAGTATTTTAAATAATAGTAGATATCAAGTCCTTACATGACTTTTAAAGTTGGTAGAGTTTCTTCTGAGCATAACCTTTTACAGGAATTTACATTGCTTGATATGTTGCAGCAAATTTTTTCTTCTGACTACTGTATCAATTAGGTGGAACAATCTTAGGGCTAATTGGTCTTCTGATGATATTCAAGCAAGTACAGATTTGTGCTTGAAATTATGCTAGCAGGCTGGCACTTTCAATGGAAGAAAAGTTCTATGCTAATTTTAGAGCAGACCAAAGGTTTCTAGGATTTCAATTACATTTATTATGAAGCATGTTGCCACTAGCTTGTTTAATTTATTCTTTTTTCCTTTATTGCTGCAGGCCACAGGCATCCAAAAATAAGGTAAGCAGCTGTTTAATTGAATTTTGCTTTGTCAAAAATTGGTAATAAATATACTTTACATATTAGATAAAATCTTTCCAGTTTAGAAGCTTTTTGAAGTTTGAATGTCTCAAAAAGTCACAGCATTCCTGTTTAATTCCAAAAATTACAGGCAATACTATCATATTTTACAGCTAGTAGCTGCAGAAAATAGATGGGAAAGCAGTTGTTTGCCTCAGTTAATGGAATCCAGAAATTTAAAGGAAAGAGAAGCTTTTAAATCAGGTATGTGTGTATACATGTGCATAACTTGTTTTGAATATTATACTGTAATGATGTATTCTTATATATACAATAAAGCTATTTCTTTTGAAGCTACAGCATTTGTTGAATTCTGCAGATGCACAAATGGTTGAATTTTTTTTTTCTCAGCACAAAGGCTAAATAATGCAATTTTAATTAGTCATTGATATTCAGAATTGTAAAGTAATTTTAGCCTCCATCAAAAAAATTCTTATATGGGCATGCATTTATAGCAGCTTACATAAGCTACAAAATTGTATAAAACTAGAGATAAGATCATAATTTGTATATATACAAATACATTTGAGGTAATCAACCTGATGACACATGTTCTGAGGTGTGGCAATTGAGTGTAGTTAACAGTATTAGCAACTATTTTAAGTTACATACAGTGTACTGATTTTGAGATACAGAAAATGATGTAGCCTTTGGGGGGTCTTGAAGCGAAAAACATTCAGTTATTTGTTTTCACTGTATCCTTTTATGTCAGCCTCCTTTTCCTTTTTCTGCCTTGGGGCAGTGGCCATTTTGTTTGAGTAATTGGTTAGAATCTTTGGGTTCTTATGAAGCATTTACAAATTAATAAATTGTTAAAACGGAGACAGAATGGGAAAGAATATTGGTAGACAACCAGGCTGCACTTTATCTCTCTTCTCTTTGAGCAAATAGTTTCTGGTTTTTGTGCCATATTCCAGTTGCCAAAATTGGCCTAAGCAAAGTACCTTTCCTCAGAAACAGCTAGAATTCCTCATAAGATGGGAACTGGCCAAAGTGATCCTAGGAGGTCCCTTTCAACCTAAACTATCCTGCAAGTGTGTATCAGCCAGGATGTTCAGGAGAATCAGGAGAAATTAACAAAGATACAGAGTCACAGTTCTTTATGTATGGATCCTCATTATCTCCATCCTCTTTTACCATGACCCCTACACTGCCTTTTGTCCACCTTTATTCTTGTAATCTAACTAAACATAAAACATTAGAGACGTGAAACAAACGTGTTCTACTGCTCAGAAAGCAGATCAAAAGAACACAGTGCTTTTTATTTTTGGATGGTTGGAAATTCCCATGGAAAAAAATTAGACAATTACAATTTTTCCTCTGATTTTATTCCAAGTGGGAACAAAAGCTTTCTGGAGCAGAATTCCTGAACATTTGAATGTTCTGAATTCAGGAGCATTTTGTTTCAATGTTGAAATACTCTAGTACAACATCTTGACTTAATGTGGAAGGAATTAGTGGTGTAAATGGATTTTTTCATGCATTTCTCATAATGTAAATCTTGTCAAAATATGATCAAAATCTTTGGGTTCCTGTGAAGTGTTGGTAAATTAATAAAACTATGTCATCCAATAAAAAACAGTTCTGCTGAGAATTTTTCAGCAGTGCTAAGTACTTTCAATACAAAGGTAGGAATATTTCCACTCTAACCCAAGTTTAAATGGTTGAGATTTGCAAAAGATGTTTTTCACAAGATTAGTGCATTCTTGAGGAAGAAATGAATTCTCTCCCTGACAAGTGTGAGCAGCTGTTCAGGCAGCATGTGGTCATTAGCTAATGCTGCCCCTCAGTGTCAACACATCAATAGTGTGGGGATGAATGGGTTTTGTTGCAGTGAGAAGGATTTGGGTAGGGAAGGCATCACTTTCCACCAGCACAGAAATTTGACAAAGGTGATTAATAATCTGAAATAACATTCAGGTAACAAGCTGTGCCCTAGTGATCCAGCTCAGGACTAGAAGCAATATGACCATTGGGGACTGGTTCTTGATTTTACCTCAACCCCAGCAGAATCCTGTATTATAATAAACCTACAGTTCCTAGTATTTAACCTTTTCAGCAGTAGCCTAAATGCACGGGCCTTCTCACTGAAAACTTAAAATGCTTGACGTCTGCTTTTGGGTGGATTTTATACTCTACAAAAAAATCCCCCAAAATTAAATGAAAAATGAGAAGTAAATGTGTAAACTATTACTTTTCTTATATATGTATCTGCCAAACTGCAGGACGAACTACTTAACTCATTGAGCTGCTTGTAGTAGAAGTCTGATTCACAGTAAGACAGGAAATGGAAACTCTCAAGAGTTTTGAGAACTAGCCTTCATATGAATTCATATTCAATAAGAATTTATGTAGCAATTATCAATAAGAATGTATAAAATGCATGGTAGCAATATCTATATTACATCATAGAGGTTGTTGCACTTCACTATAGTAGCATCTTTGAAGTGAAATCAAACTTCCCTGATAATCTAAAGCAAAAATTACTCCATTGATCTGCTGAAGGTATATAGGAACATAATTTGAGCCTCTATTGGCAGTTGATCCTAAAAATTCACAATTCTTCTCTCCTGGGGATACAGTGACCAAGAAGCAGCTTTATAAGAAGTCATCCAGTCAAGATTCATGGGACAGTACCTAAATTAGTTTTCCGCCCTTCTGAGCAAGGGTTGTGATTGGTCTGTTCTATTACATCTTACTTTCTGGCAGATTTTCACTCTGAATCTACCAACAGAGAGAATTTGGCCCTTAAAGCTATGTGTGTGTATATTAAAAGATGAGATTTGTTACATCCTTTACCCATGTATTTCTTCGGTTTCTGACTGAAAGCCTTAATAGGCTTAGTGTTAATTAAAGATAAATTAGTGTATTTAATGAAAACCTTTCTAGTAAAATAGTGAATTTAACAAAACCCTTAGCATCAGTTTGCAGTGTGTACATAGAGACCTTTTTCCAGGGTGGGGAGGAATTCTTTACATCCTGTTTTCTTTTAGGTCCTATGGGATTTGTTTTAATTGGGAAAAGGACAAAGCTGGAGGAGTGTGAATTTTCCATTGGTATCTTACTGTAGATCAGTACTCTGTCTGCTAGGCTGTCCTGGATTAACAGGACCAAGTAGTGCCTACAGGTTTCTGTATGAACAAACCAAGTGTCGATTCTAATGCAACTATCTTAGGGGAAAAAAAACATTTTTTAAATTAGCATAAATGCTTTTGCTGCTAAAAAATTTTCAGTAGGCACTTTGTTGTGCCTCCATCAGTCAGGTAAAAATTACTGCCTCTGTTGGGTATGTCTCCAGTTAACTTAGTATAGGCAAAGGCATCCTTTCTAATTAAGTCTTCAAGTATTTGCCTTAAATTGCCTTCAGTCTTTAGTGGGTATGGGTTGTCTGAAGTAGTTGTAAATATTGAACACTGTTGAAAACTTGATGTGAATGATCATTGCATCCCAGTTCTTGTACATCTGTGGTTAGATAACCGTGCTAGGATCATTTATTACTTTCTGAGCAACAGCGCCCTGAGCTCAAGGGACACCTTTCACAGTAAAGAATCTGATTTAATTTCCGATTCCATTTTCCATTTAATCTTTGTTGCAGTTGAGGCTGCCAACAAAGATGCCTGTTGTAATGTGGATGTATCCACTAAGAAAAATTGACAGATGGTAACAAAATCTTGTACCAATAATCCAGGCTGTGTTTGAACTCGTGACCTGTATGTGAAGAGCTCAGTATCTCGTTACAAATCCCTTGAGCTATCTACTCATCTGTGTCTAATTTTTAAAAAGACCCTGTCTCACACCTATTTATTCTTTCAGTGTTTTACAGAAGTTAGGTTCCTTGTACTATTTACTTTTGCTAATGTCATTCTGATATTTTTTCCACATTTTGATTTGCTTGGATATTCTTTTGCAATTTTCAAGTTTGTATTTTCTGTGCTACCTTGCATTTCATTATCCATTAAAAGGGGGATACTTTGGACTGTAATAAAATTGTCCAGTACAGTGAATTCATGCAAACATTTGTTTTAATGAATGTGACTATTTCATGTACTAAGTTTGGGAAATTGCTCATATATTAAGTGAGGTTTTAACAGGTGAGGACGGACCAAATTGGCATAGACATCTTCAGTCATTCCTGTGAGAACTCAGTTAAGAAGGGCATTGTTTGATATCTTCATTAATCTGTTCACAAGACCTTTCTGCTCTTCACTATGACCAAAAAATGCACATAAGTGTTTTCTAAAATTATTATTTCATTGTTTGAGGTTATTACTATTACTGCAGCAGTAGTCCTGTTATAACATAGTCTTAACTTAGTGTGGAATAAAAGACAGTTTCTGTCATTGCTAGCTTACTTTGATATTTAAATTCTTAACAGCCCCTTTCTCTCATCGTAAGCCTAAAAACAGAGTCTTGGCTTTGAGTTTCTTGTAATGGTTAATATCTAATAATTAAGACAACTTAGGCTAACCATCTACTCCTTCGTCAACAGATCATGCAAATAGTAGGTGAATTCACAACCTATGTAGAACTCCTAGTGCATCTCTGAAATTTCAGATAAGAAAATTTAATTTTCATATGTATTGTAAATATGAATACAGAAATAAGCTGCATCAAATTAATGCGTTTTTAATGTGTAAACTAACTTACTGATCTTTTTATGCCATCCATTTATGGGAAATGTAATTTCTATTTAATTTAGTGTTAACCAAAGGAGCTAGTGATCTGTAAATTTAAAATTTATTAAATTAGTATGATTTCAGCTTCTTTAAAGGAAATAAAAATACCTCCCTATGTGATAGATACACTGGCATCAAGATACAATTTTCAGTAATTAAATGCATTTTCCTGAACTCCAGGCCTCCATGAGATGACTCAACTAAAATATCCATTAGAAGAAAAGTGACTCTTCAGAAAGATACTTGCTTACATATTGGGAGTAACTTTTTTCAGAAGGACACAGAATCATGTGCTTTACCTGCAAGAATGTGTGCAAATATTTAATTTTTTTTCTGAGTCAGGAGTCAGTGACTACTAACAAAAGTTATCCTGACTGGAGCATAAAATACCTGCCCTTTATGGGAGTGCATTTTGAAGCATTAGGTTACAATGTTATCAAATCACAGTATACTTTTTCCCCCCTGGGCTGATGCTTTGAATCATTTAAAAACTCTGGAACTGTTTTTCCTATTGCCCTTAGGTACTGAAACTTGTCCTGGCGCTGGACCAAAGAAAGAAGATAAACAGCTGAGCACTGTTTGCCCAGGTGAAAACAAAACTGAGAGACAGACAGAGGCAGCGAGTCTTTGGGTAGCTGCAGGAAAGGACCACATGGAGGAGCAGCACTGCAGTGCTGAATCAACATTGGAGCCACACACCCAGTCCACAGGGACAGTGGGCAGGCCTTCTTCGGGCTGTTTATCATCTGGGGATGCCGGTAAAGATAACAGTCTGCAGCTGAGGGAAAGACAGCTCTCCAAGGATGCACTGAAAATAGAAGGGGCTGAGAAGCCTGGAGTGAAACTCCCTCTTGAGCCAATGGTAGATGCTTTGGTTTTAAGAGATGCTGATTATATGCCTACTGATTTGGTTCCTTCTGATAGAGATGTGCCAGCTGATAGAGATCTGCTCAGATCAAAACATGCTGCTGGGTCTTCAGAAATTGCTAGTGGCCGGCTTGGAAATAGTGATGTAAAGCAGCAACAGATACAGGCTGATGATGATGATGAAAAGTCTTCATGGGACAGAACTGCATCAAATGAGTGCTCTGGGTGTAATAAAGTGTCTGAGCATGAGAGTACTGCCCAGTCACAAGAGTGCAAGGGAATACAGAGAGCAGCAGGACAGGAGGAGAGGATCAATAATGAAGAACAAGAAGATTTATTTCTCAGATTTTTTAATGGTAACGTAATAGACACTGAAGAATCTGCAAACTTTGCAAACCAAGAGGACTTTGACACTGTTCCAGATATTTCACCTGAACGAGCGTCTTATGACTCCCTGGAAGCTTTATCTCTAGATGACAGCTTTTCTTCTCTTGATGAACTTACAAGAAGGATAGAGATTACGGAGGTAAATATTGTGAATCCTATAAAATCTTTCATGTTTATCTCAGTTAAAATA
Source organism: Erpornis zantholeuca (assembly GCA_013400515.1). Lineage (NCBI taxonomy): Eukaryota > Metazoa > Chordata > Aves > Passeriformes > Timaliidae > Erpornis > Erpornis zantholeuca. The sequence goes on from VZTN01043076.1 coordinate 14,079, forward strand.
TTTTAGATATTGCCAACTTCAAAATGTGTTAAATATTCCTTTATGTATCACTTTTTTGAATCTGAAATCTATATGTATTTAATTGTTCCGAGTTACTCAGAAAAAGGTTTCATTTTGCCTCTCTGTCTCCTTCTTGACCAGCAGTGCACTGTGTTTCAAAAATAAGATTGATCTCATCTTACATATGAGTGTGATACCTGGGGGGTTTTATTTTTTTTTCATTCTGACAGAGACTGTTAAGAGATGTTCTCACAATTCCTGTTAAATCAAATTTTGTGTCAGAGATCCACATAATGCCTATGATGTACCATCATTCATTTCTATGCATAGAACAAAAATTAGCTTTTTTTGTGCTCATTCCATATAGGTATAATATAAATTCTGTATATGAATGAATTAATTAGCTTCAAATTTTAGGGGCTTCTAAGTTTAGGCAGATTTGTTGTTCAACCCAAGCTAAGAAAGCTTCTACCCCTGAACTCACCTTCATTAAGCACTGCTGATAGGCCTTTAACAAGGGTGAGTGCTTCATAAGCTAAATTGCTCTTCTGAAAATAGAGAAGATTTATTGCTTTGGGACTTTTTTGGAGAGTATGATGACATCTTTGCTTTATTGGTCTTCTGGTTTTGCTGCATTTGCATCCATGGGACTTTAAGAGCTTTTTTTTTAATGAAAAAATGAGTTTTTTGTGAAATTATGTTATTTCAGATCCCAGAGGGGAAAGACTTGTATAAAGGCATCTTCTTAGTTCTTCTCTATTTTTAAGGTATTTAACAATAGACTGTCCCTTGGCAATAAAGTTAAGTACTTCCCTATAGACCAAGCTAATGCACTGAGACCAAGAACTCCCACGATCGCTCAGGGACAGTAGCCAAGCAGGGAACTAAACACTGGAGATCGATGCTGATGTTATTACATGTTTGGTAAAGTCTCCAGAGCTGAAAATAGAGCATTTTGGGTTTTCTCCCCACCTAAACAGTTTCTTAGGTCCTTTCCAAGACCATGCCTCTTGCCTTTCTGTGGGCTCTCAGGAAGTGTGCCACGTACCAGGACTGACAGCCACGTGCACAAAGCTGTACACAAGCAGATGTGGAAACACACATACATGTTAATACATGTATCCCAAATTTTCAACTAAATCCATTGGCTTGTGTTTACTGAGAGGGTGGTTTTGAAAAAGAGTATTTTGCTGACAGTCTGTGCTAAGCCCGTGTACACGTATAACAAAAGATTTAAGTATCATTCCTCAGCGTTAAATTTCCTTTGAGCCCACTGAAAGTTCAGCATTTTAGCAGAGGAGTACTGCTCTGTTTCACATAGATAAAGCCTAAATTAATCCAATAGCATGTATTTTTAAATAGCTATGTTTGTGCCATTTGTGTTTCAGAGGATGGGATGGGAAGCAGCATATTGATATTGTTAGAAAAACTATGCTCATATTGATTGTCCCTGTGACCAATGATGATGTTTTACAGGGCATCTAATTTCAATTCTAGTTTGCTCTCCTGATGCTGGGACTGCCAATACTCTGATGGCAGAGTTAAGTCTCTGCAGAGGAAAAAGTACTTTGACTTTTTCTGTATAACTTTTTCTGGCCATATAAAGCATAATGTTGGCTGAATTGATGAGAGGACATTTTAATCATTCTTAGCAAGAGGTTCAAGTTTTGTGTGAGGCAGGGGGCTTAAATGGGAGAAGAGAAGAAGGATTAACATCAGTACAAATTAAAATTTGTAATACACAGCATCTGGCATTGTTTTGCAATACATGAAATTTGTAGGTGCAGCAGGGTGAGTTAAGCACACCAGCTTGTAATGTTTCATTATACATTTATATTATGTTTTTCCAGTTAATCTTACCACCCATCAGTAGCCCAGGGGTTGTTTTTCAGAAGTGGTGAACACCTACAGCTTTCTTGGAAGACACATTTGAAAGATTTGGCACCCCTGAGAAAGCAGCATTGTTAACTTGTGTTCATTGATTCTGTTTTACTGCTAAAATAAGATTGCACTGAAGTTTTGACAAGCAGGCTGATCTTTGTACCCAGCTGTAAAACTTCTTGCTTTCTTGCCCTCTTGAAGGCTTTGAAATTGCATTGTTTGGGCTATGGCAACCTAAGAAGATAATAGTGTTTTCATACAGTGGTTGTTAATGAAGTATCTAGAAAATGCATTGATAGCCACATGAGTGAAACAAAATGAATCACATGAAATGGACCAACATGGCACTAAAAGAAAAAAAGTCATGAATTTGGCTGTGATAAAACTTGTCATGGAGTAAGCATTTACGAAACTGCCACAAACAAGTTAGAATGGAATGTGGAAGAAAAGATAATTTCAAAATAACCTGGGGACAAAACCCATATGGTAGGACATTTCATAAAAATTCTTCAATTGACATATAATAATAATTTATTGAACATGGGGAAGGGTAAGTACTTGTGTATGTATTTACAGCTAGGAAGTTTTGCTTGGTTCCATATTGAGATCCAAGAAAAATCTCATGTAGTTTTCTAATTTAGATACTTCGTCACTTTCTTTTAGTTTATCATTTATAATAACTGATTATAGGGGTGAAAATTCACCAAATTCTAACTCTGGATTTAAATAGCTGCAAAACTGAAATAGTAGTTCTCATATTGTACAGGCCCTTATACTGGGTATTTCTTCACTAGTACAAACCATGTACAACAACATGCAAATGATGGAAAACCACAGTCATTTTCAGATTCATACAGCTAACAAAGAGCTTTGAAGCACAGTCAGCAGCTGGCAGCAACAAATCTTAGAAGTACATAGCTCTTCTTAAATATCTTTGCTCTCATTTCTATAAGAGTGAAATCACACAGCAGTGGCAAAACAAATTGTAACCTCAATAAAGTTGCATGTTGCCATATAAAATAAAATATTATAGAATAAAGTTCTTATGTGTGTGACAGGGAAAGGACTAAAATTTTGAAGTCTTTCCTTATTAGAAAATTATAATTGGGAAATCCTTTATAGAAAGCAAAGATAGTAAGACTGTCTACCAAAACATAAAGTTTTTGGATGGCAGTTTGCATACCAAGAAATGAAGTCTCCACCTATCTGCACTAGGTTTGGAGGCAGTGTTTTGGATTCCCTGTTCTCCTGTCTGTAGCTTTGAGTTTGCAAGAACTATGCTTCCATGTGAAGTGCTTACACCGTATCTGAGGGATTTGTTGCTGTATCAAGGAGCTCAGGTACTTGCATGGCAAATACATCAGCAGGAAAAATATTACCATCTGTAGCTGTGGTATGAGTACGGAGTCTGCTAAGCTAGCTCCTTTTCAAACTTAAATTACTCACATATCTAATGTGTTTTATTAGCAAAGGGGTTTGTCTGCTGCTTTTATTGCAACACAGGGCAGCCTTGGGTTTTGTCATTCTGTGGATTACTGCTTTAAAAAAATCTAGTATTGCTTGCAATAAAATTACAGTTCTTTGCTAAGTTCTTTGCCTTATTCCCAGAATAAGGAATACAGCCCACAGAAGAATACACAAACTAAACTTCAGCATTCAGACCAAAATACTTCATACAATGAGCTTTTCTTCCAAGTTCCCTGTTTGTAGTGCCTCCATTTTGGGGTTTTTATTTATGTCTATATGGTACAACTAATTCTAATTGTCAAGTTCAGTCTGTTTTCTCTAAGAACTTGAAGTACAAGGCCTTATATATATATATATGCATCATATTTATTGAAAATAAGCACAGTGTAAGAAGCTTCTTGATATTTTATTAGCAAATGCTGTTTTAAACAGAGAAGAGACAGGTAATTTAATTAGAGTTTATTTTTTCTAATTTTGCCACCTGGTTATTAAACTTTATCTGAAAAGTGTTAAACTTTTCAATGAAGCAGATTTGCCTTTGGTTAATGGTGGGGAAAAGAGAAAAGCTTTATTTAACAGAGTTTCATTTAACCAACAGTCATTGCTGCTTTCCTTTTCGACTGTTGGTGAAAATGCCACCACACACCCACATGCCACTTTCAGTTCCTGTACAGTGATTATAAAGGCTCCAGTCAAAAGATTTTGTGAAGGCCAGCAGAGCTGACTGAGTAAGCTCAGTTATGTAGATGCTCCAAGACCATCTTTTGTTAATTATCCAGCTTAGAATTAAGAAAATATCTGATGTTTCAATAGGGTCCTTTATGCAGCTCTTTCATGTAAGAGCTGTTTGCAGAGCAGTCTGGTGCAAGCTGGTGTTTTTCTGCCTGTGGTTCAACTCAAGGCTCTTGACTTGTGGTCAACTGTATTAACCACAGTTCCCTCATTAACTTCCAATTTAAATAATATATTCTGCCTTTTTTAATTCCTCCTGCCTCCTAAAGACTGGGATGTAAAGCTTTGTCTTGTGTGGCAGCTAAGTCTTTCTCCCTGGATGTTTAATTAGTGGGAGATGGATCTAATATAATCACTTTGTATATTGCAGACAAAGACAAAAAAGCCTTAACTGCATAACTCATGAAATTCAAAGGCAGATGAAGTATGGAAGATGAAGTATAGTCATGGCATGGAGCTGAATCAGGAGAAGTTTAGGTTGGATATTAGGAAAAGATTCTTCCCCCAGAGGGTGTTTGGGCACTGGAACAGGCTCCCCTGGGAAGTGGTCACAGCACCAACCTGACAGAGTTCAAGAAGTGTTTGTGCAATACTCTCACGCACATGTTGTGACTTTTGGGGTGTCCTGTGCAGGACAAAGAGTTGGACTAAATGACTCAGTGAGTCCCTTCCAACTCAGCATATTCTATGATTCTATTCTAGGTATGAATTACATATAAAGGAGCCATTTTTCAAAATACAGTTTATGGCTTTTGTTGGGATAGGGAAGCAACACTAGCCACACTGATTTTATTGCAAAATCAAAAGCACTTGCTTTTTAAGCAAAAAGAGGTGTTCAGAATACAGAAACCTGTGCTGTGTCAAATTAGTTATTTATACATTTAAAATAAATCCTGAAATGTAGCCATGTAGACTGACAGGAAAAGTAAATGAGCCTCATTGTAGCAAGACTTTCCTCCACAAAGCCTTTTATGTAACTGTAATTACTGAAACACATTTCCACATAATCCTGTCAAGGATAGCCCTCTGGTTTTAAGCTTGGAGAAGACTCGAGTTTGTGACACAGTCATTCAGAAACTACCAAGGGCCAACAGACCAAATTAAGTGCCTCAGGTTGGAATGATGACTTGCAGAACTGACCACCACATCTAGTCTGAGAGCAGACTGGTATGAGGGCACCCTGCCATCCCTGGGTGACATTCCCACCTTGTGCAGTCCAAGCCACTTGGGAATAAGCATTCCTGGCAACAGGCAGCCTGCTGTATGGGTAGCGTGGGAGGAGCCATTGATCCTCTTTATGAAAGCAATGCTGTAAGCAGAAGCTTAAAATAATCTACTCTTCTAAAGGATATAATTTCATCTCCACCCTTCCAAATAAATAAGTCAAATTAAAGCACTCCTACATGATCCCCCTTCCTTGTCACAACAAGGAAACATAAGTGTTGATTTTTCTGCTGGCCTATTAAATTTTGGTGGCAGTTTTGCAAGGCTAATTTAACATTACCAGTAGAAGCTTCACCTCAGTGCCCTCGTGGGTTGTGATGAGACACTTGCAGACTATTATTTCTGGGTCATTTGTGCCAACTACTGGTCCTGTGGCTGTTGACTTAAACAATTCCTTTCCACCACCTCCACACTTTCACTACTTTCTAAGTACTTCCTTGCATTGTTTCATTAAATAATCCATTCAAACTCTTGAGCAGATAATCAGAAGGGAAAGTGAGTATCAAAAGTGGTAATGTGGTAGAGATCAACTTTATCCTCTCGATTGTGATTTTGGAAAAGTTATTAGACCATAGGCATACACCCACAGTGCCCAGCTCTGAGCTGTGCGGGGTAACCTTTTTTGTCCATTTTGAGAGCTATAAAATACTGCCAGACCAGAGACCTGCAAGTGTAATTGCCCCAATTATCAGCTAAATGTTGCAACCACCAAGGCTGCTCCAGTGCCTATTGGATTGTGCCTGTGTCTGGCTGCATGCAGTGCACCATCTCTGACTACAGCGTGCATCGATGCATTATATAAGCTCATAGCATGAGGCAAGCTTAAGGACATAAGTTATGAAGTTGTTTGTTTTTTGTTTTATCTACAGCTCTTGGACCTGCAATGCAAACAAGTTTTTATGGGTGGTCTCTGACTTATGTTATAGATAGACTTAAGGAGTCACTTGTCTGCAACTGCAGTGTTACTTGGAAAGTTGAGGGGGTTTGAGCTTTTGTGAAAATTAGAGGCATTTGGGGTCATCTAATAGATGAGTTGCAAACTCAGTTGTAAATGTGATATGTTTTATCTGTAGCACAAATGTATACTTAATACTTTTCAGTTTAACAAATCCTACTCCTGATCTATAGAGTAAGTTTTTAAAAGTCCTACTAAGATCTAGGAAGAAATAATTATGACTTTTTTAGAGGCAAGGATGCTCACAAGGTAAAAAAAATGGCATGTCTAAATATACTTTCTATTTTAATTTTGTTTATTTCTAGCACACCAGGAACTACTTGCTTAGGAAAGCATTTTTCTCCTGATACTTCACCTACTTTCATTTCATTAATAACTAGGGAGTTACAGACTGCTCAGCCATGCCAGTATGGCTTACTATATATTCTTGCAACTAATCCAAATGCTGAAGCAAAGAAAAAGAAGTTGTGGTTTATTTACTTGTTGACTGTATTGCTGTTTGGCCAAGCTGTTTGGGTGACCAGCCTGTAAGGAAGGATTTTTGAGCTGCTGCTATATACAGAGAGCTTATTACAATGTGGAGCTGGAATCTATCCAGAGCACTGAAGCTTTCTTTTTCCCTGGTGCTCCCTCTCTTTGGTTTTTCAGCCCCACTGTAGCTGCTTGTTCCCCCTGGGGAACCAATTGCAGTGCTGGAAAATTAATCTCACAGTAAGTATTTGATGGTCTCTGCAGGATTATGTCCTTGGAGAGGCAGCAGCAGTGTGTCATTGACTTCTTATTGCCCTCTGATGATAGTGATTTTGACACAAATCCGCCTCACCACTGCCCCAGCCCATGGGAGCTTACAAAGGAACACAAAGTACAATCCAAGCAGTAAATACGTGTGTATTTAACTTTTATAACAATTAAGGGCAAGCAGTGTCAGTAAGCAGCAGAATGATCCTGCAGCTGTCCTGTGTGTTCAAGACTTTGTGTCTTCAAGAAGGAAGTTTCACAAGTGCTGCAGTGTTTAAGAAAAGTAGACTGGAAACCATTTATTAAATGTTTAGCTCATTTCCTCCCTGAGTCATTGTGAGAAATCAAAGCATGAGCTCTATTTAACATTTCTTGTGCCACTCACTGACTTTCCTGATAGATTGCCCCAGTGGAAGGATTGGTGTCTATACTAAAGAAGAGAGATGACAGGGATGGAAAAACAATTGCCCAAGTCCAGCAAAGACAAACAAAGAGAAGAGTGAGATTCCAAGAAATGGAAGACACCTTGGATCAAGGTAGTTTAAAGCTGCTAATTCATAAGTTGCCCTCTTGGGGTGCAAATATTGTCAATCTCTTTGTTCACAACATCAAAGCAGGCATTTATTGAACATACTCTCTTGTTTTTTTAAACTTAATAAGTAAAGGTGATTGATCAAAGATTGTTAATCTTTACCAAGTTTGGGTAAGAAGAGTACAGAAAGATATAAGTTATATTTCTGTTTTAAAGGTTGGTTGAGAATGAAGTCACTGCTTTATTCCTCTAGATGAATGATATACGAGTGATGGATAATTGAAGTTCTTTCATTAATGTTCATTGCTTAGAGGTGGGAAGTAGGCTTCCTCTCTAAATCCATTTACTGTGTAGGTAGAGGGATGCAAAAGCAACAAGTCTGTTGTGCTTTGTCCATGGGTACATTTCCAACCCTTTCTAGTAAACCATGGGAGTGGAGATGCTAGATTTTAGCCTTGCTTTGTAATTTAACATCCATAATTTTAAACATCCATTAAATCCAGCTTTACACCTTACTGTCTTTTTGATGGGCTAAATAGCCTCATGAGAAATGCAATATGTTATTTTGTTATACTTTTTTTCAGAGTTTAAGATCTCTATTATTCAAACTGAAGAGATACTAAGAAAAATACTTTTGGATGCTAATGATACAGAAAGTGCTATCTACTGTGTATGCCAGCCACTAAATGGTATAAATTAGTGCTTAAAAGTGCATTAGCGGCTTAAAAGAGACCCTATCCCATCTTTTTCTTGAAATTATGTTAAAAGTATTTATGTTTTATTTAAAATTAGAGTTTTTTCTATGATTTTCCCCCAAGGATTTAGTGATTCAAAACTAAAGTTGTTTTATATTATTATTGTTAT
>VZTN01043079.1:0-14932 GCA_013400515.1 Erpornis zantholeuca
ATTAAAATTCATTGCATTTTAGCATTCATGATACAATCTTAAATAGTCTTAACTACTTCTATCAATCTTCAGCTAGTCAAAGTAACCTTAAATAAAAAACCAAAATAAACTAAAATAATTCATATAAAACACAGTTCACAGGAAATTATATGTCATATAAAGTATTCTTAGTTATGAAATAAAATGATTTTTTAAAATGTTATTAAGCTGTTCATCATATTTCGTTGACTGGGCATAAAAAGAATGTTTTGTTTTAGAGTTACTTCATCTATAAAGAAAAGAAGATGACTGATTGAATAGGTGGAGAACAGACACCTCTCAGCAGCACTGAAGAAAACCCCTTCTTAGTTTTTTTTATTGTTATATATATTTGAACCTTACTATTGATAACATCTGGAATTAATTGTGATTGTTTTTCTAACAACAGGAGGTCCTCGCATAATTTTCTTGTTATGAGTTGCTTAAACTTTTCACTTCAGAGTTGTCAGTGTGCCCAGGAGTACAGCAGACAAAAAGACACATTTTACTTCAAGAGAGGTGTAATTAAAGGATGGAATCGAGATGGCAACTGAACTTAGAGAATTCTTGTCACCTTTCAGGTCCTACTGATCAATTAACTGCCCAGCTCTCCCTGAAAATGTAAAAATTAAATACTAAAAGTAGCACTTGACACCAAATACAGACTTTTCAGTTACAGTTTAGTATCATAGTCACAGGAAATAAGAAAGAAAGTATTACCAAGTGCTAGCTCAAATGGATAGTCCTTTTTCAGTTACTTTATAGTGGATATGGGGAATTGAAAGTGCTGTCGTTTGACAGAACACAAGGCTGGAATGGACTTTGAGGAGTCATCTACTGCATTCTTCTCCTGAAGACAGGGTCAGCTGTACCTCTGTTGTTTCTGACAAATGTTGGTTTGATCATTTTTTAAAGACCTTTGGTAGTGGACACTCCTAAATCCTTTGGTAATGGAATCTTCTAAGGCAGAGTGCTTCAGTTTCCACTGTTCTTAGAAAGATTTCCTAGCTGTCAGACAGGCTCTCCCTTGTGCTTTACTCGTGTTATTTTTTATGCAGTTCACTATAGGTATAGAAAATATATTAATTTCCTTTCTACAACATTCTTTATCAATTTGAAGATTGATATCCATCTTACATTAGTCCTTTCCTTAATAGATTAAATAGTAACTATTTGTTCATTTTCTTCCTTCTCATGTGCTCCAGAACTCTGATCACTCTTACTGGTCCCATGTGGATTCTCTCCAGCTGGTCCACTTTTTTTATTTGAAGTTTAAGATCCAAATGAGATGCACAGTACTCCAGCTCAGAGCTTAACTGCCCCAAATAGAGTGAGGAATTATTTTCACATGCTAGAGGTCACAATTCTGTTTGTGTCTCAGTGTGGTGTTGGCATTCTGATGTCGTTGACTCATGTTCTGCCTGTGATCCATGACGACCCCGATTTCCTTGCGGAAGGACTGCCCCGCAGTCTGACCCTGTGCTCTGACAGATCTCGTACTCTGTACCTTAACCCAGAGATCAAGCTCAGCTGTGGCAGCAAAGGACCAATCCTACAAGACATTTGTGTATACAGTTCTTTTGGAGCTAAGGAAATGTGCAGAGCTCAACCACAGGTGATTCTAAACCTAATTCAGTCACTGTGCATGTCTGTGCACTCTGTGCTGGCTCAATTAGACACTGGGAGCCACTTCTACATGTCAGCTTCTTCTCCTCACAGTGCTCACATCAGAAAAGTTGAAGATAGGGAACAGAGGAGACTTTAATTATGCTTGTTATGTCAGACCACACTCTTTCAGTTTAGTGCTGAAAGGAAGCTCTGGACAGCAGGGGAATGGAATTAAAATTACTGGTTTGAACAGCTATATTTTGCAGATTTGTGTTAATCCAAGAAAAACTGGTTTAATATAAGACTTACCATTTTTCAACAGAACTGCCTCATTGTCTAAAAAATTTATTTCAGTCTTGACTTTCTTTTTAATAAGGAGATCTCTATTACTTGTTAGTCCATATTCATTGTTAAACTCTGTTACTTCTCTGGTAAAATTATCCTCCTCTTCCCCAATTTTTCTCTTTGCATCTGCCTGAAAAAAAGAAAGGGAAGATTGAATGTTCAGGTGAAAAAAATGAAAGTCTTTCTAAGCTAGGCAGAATGAAACACACTGTTTTTTTAATCCTTAAATTTATAGTAGAAAAGTAAATAAATAAACAAAAAGTAAATAAATGTAAAAGTAAAGAAAATATTTAGTTTTTCTTATAAGAACGTGAAAATGGTCTACAGCTCTATCATTATGCCTGCTGTTTCAAACTTTTTTTTTCTGCAGAAATGAAGGGTCTATTCTTGATAATAGAGCATTTAAAAAATCAATACATTATGTTATAGACTTGAACCAGCATCTTTTCAGTTCCTCTCTCTTATTGAAATTAGAGAATGCTGTTTAAAGTCAGTAGCATAGTATGGTAGTTCTTTCTTTTTAGTTTGTTATTAAACTAAATAAAAGTGTTGTTTAATCCTCTGCTGAATGCAAACTTACTTTAACTCCCTTAATAACTACTGAAGAAAGCTATCATCGATAGAAAATCACTCCTAAATTTTCTGAGGAAAAAAATATTCAAAAGAGAAAGGTTATATTAAATTATTTCCAAGAAATCTTAATTGATTGCTAAATTACATAAAATGAAATAAACCCTATAACAGGAAAAAAGAGATTATAACCAATATATCAAACTTCACACATACACTGGGAATACTTTGAGTGCTACAGAAATATGACTTAGTTAAAAAGATATCTGCCTAAAGATTTAGGTTTAATACTGGTGATTTGTACTGAATGTTTAAAATTGCGCTCTGCTGATTTGAAGGGCAAATAAATATGCAGAAAAGACTGCTAGCTGTGGCATTTCTTCATATGTACAGATCCAAGAAGCCTCAACAAAGTAAGAGGAAGGCAATATTCAGGTTAGTGTCTGAGAGAACTGAAAAACTTGTCCTAAGTAGCTACCTTTGAAGAGGTGGTGAGGTGTGTCTGGCATCAAAGAGATTGTGAGCTATGTCAGGATTGCTAAACTGTCCACACTTGCTAAAATGTGGTGGGGCCTCCCTGGGCTTTTCCTTTGATCCTTTTCAATATATTTTACTGTGGATGAGGCAATCCAATTTAAGGGGAGGCTTTCCTAGTTTACTTTCACAAAGGAAATAATCTGTCAGAACTGGAGTTCATCCATACAACAGCAAACATTAGAAAATGAAGTCAAGAACATAAAATCAGCTTTGGAGATATAATGCAGCATATACTACCTTAGATTGTGATTTAAATTAAATGTGAGAATTTATCTACATGCCCATTGTTTCATATGCTAAAATTAAAGAAAGAAATCTCCTGATTTAAAACATTAGTTCTTCCAGATTCTCAAATTTTCAAGCTGATTGCTGTTGTACAATAGAAAAGAACTGTGCAAATATCACAGCTGGAAACATACCAAGATTTTAAGAAGACTGGTTCTTTGATTAATAAGTTCAGATTTTTGTTTTTCTAAGCTGTCTTCACGTTTCTTCAGAATTTCTAAGTGGAACTGCTTTACAGAGAGATGCTGAACCTTCCAAAAGGAAAAAAAAAATAAAGTAAGTTTTTTAAAGTAAAGTTTTATTGTTTCATATACCTTGAAACTGTACACAAGTATCTTGGTCCAGTTTTAAAAGAGCTGGCACAGCTGCTGGACTAACAAAAGAATAACAGCTCTTTATTCCCCTCAATAACCTTTCAGTATACTACTAAGCTTTTGAAAGTCACCTTTATTTAAAAGACTCATTTAGTGGTGCTCTGTCTATCTAAAATGGCATTTTAACGTCTGCTAGGTTTAGGATATATTTTTTCCAGGCTAAAACCAGGAAAAATATTGATCACATGAGATCCTCTACCCAACATAATCCACTGTTCTCCATGTCGTTTTGTAAAGGTCCTCACATACCAAATGAGACAATAATATCAGAATAATATCAGAGTGACAGGGGTCCAGCATCCTGGTTTTCACTGAATGGCTGTGCCTGTCATCCACTCTGCAATGCTACTATGGAATATGCAAAGGAGGGGGGAATATTTTTCTGAGCACAATTTCTGGGATTTTTCCCTAAGGAAGGGTAATGGGAATTAGCCCACTGGTTATGGACAGCTTGCTCATAAACCTCCCAAACCCTAAACTTCAATTTTGCACATAGGTTTATTTAGAGTTTTATTAATTTTAACTATTATTTTATCTGATACAAAGGTATGCTGTTCAACCAATGCATTTTCAAAATTTATAGAAGACTTCTCATTTTTCCATCTGCTGTATCATCAACTAAGTGCAGATATATGGAGGGATAAACTGTAGCAATAACAAATAGGAAACAGCTAAGTGTTGTAGAGTCTTAAAGGATGAGTATCATTCATTTAATGGAGGATGAAGTTCTCTTGACTCAGATCAAGGAGTAGGGAAAGTAAAGTTAGATTTGCCCACAGAGAGTAAAGGCACAGGGGAAGTATCAGGGAGTAAATGGAATAGTCAGGCTAATATACATACAGGTGTTTGTGTGTGTAGAAGTAGAAAAGACCAAATAAGAGTGGTATTACTGTGGTAAAAATGAAAAGATTTTAAAGTTAAATAATGCACATGATCGTGGAGAAGGCACAGATGAAGTGCATCTGATCAAAATAGGAGGACAGCAGAATGAAATGCCCAAAGACTAGAATGTGAGAGTTGGAAAGGAAGGGACCAGATTTTTTCCCCATCCCTGATACGTCCAGCATGCTCAGTGTGCTTGGCTCAGAATTTATTTTACATATCAATTCAAAGAGAGTAGGTGGTTGTACACCACTATATTTGTAATACTGGATATAACTACCTTCACTGTAGTTTTCCCATCTGTAAGATTCCAAATTCATCTATGCATTCGCAACCAATTTTTGGAAAGAAATCGTTGAGCTACAAACAGCAAAATGCTGTAATTTGGGTTCTAATTACATGCTACCTGGTTTTACAGAAGAGAGGGAAAAACTGCATTTCCTAGGACTCTTTGATTGACCACAGGCAGTGTCTGTGAAATAGATGTCAAAAAACTTCTGAACTCAGTGTCATCATCTTGGTCAGGCATCAGCTGCTGTGCATACACATGGCTGGATATGTGTGCTTATAAAGAACTGCAGTCATTTGGTGTGGGATAAAATGAACAGCATTAGCTGAACAGCATTATTTAATGTTATTTGAATTACATGAACTGTTGCCGACATATGTAAACCCAATTCCTGTAGTGAAAAATAAATTACTTTAAATAATGCCAATAACTATATAATATTTAAACCTAAATACAGTCTGATTGAAATGTATTTTTCTATTCCATGAGTTTTCTGTATCATTTCCTATCTATAAATGAATTAAGGTCAGACTAGGCAAGGAAATAAAATGTATTTTTGTGGACATCAGTGAGAATATTATTAATACTGGTCAGTAAAGCACATAAAATTTAATTAGGAATAGTTCTTCAGCTCTTCCCATTAGTCATTTACAATAATGGCTTCACTCTCGGGACCTTCTATACCTACCACATAAACCTTGATTATAAATCACAATGCATCAATAACAAATTAGTAGTATAAACATAAAATTGAGATGTTCGTAAATAAATTTATGAGTAAGACTACTGAGGACTTCACCTAACAAGCAACATCCAGATATAACCTGTGTTGGATAAATAAGTCACTATTTTAAAGCACCTTTGGGCTCTGAGATTGTGACATGCATAAAGGTGTCTGAATAACTGCCTGCATGCTTATAGTCTCAATTTGCAACCAGTAAATATTTGTAAATGAGTTCTATTCTGATCCCTTCTCAGTAATGTTGATATAATATATATGTATATATGTATATAATCGTCCTTTACGAAAGGCAGAAGAGACTGTTTTAGGAAGGATGAAAATCATCCCCCAAACATTTATTTTTACAACTAGATGAGGCAATCTCCCAAAGGGTCTTGAAATTGTTTATTTAAATGATAGGATCCAACAGTTCTTACTTCAAAGGAGGCTCCACATGCCTTCCTGTTGTGAATACACATTCTGTCAGCACAGATACTTAAGAGCACAGGGGAGAGTATTTAGACTTAATTTTCAGACACAAGCAAATGGATTTTTAAATAATTTGCAACCACAGGTGTTATTGGTGAAAAAATCTGCAAAACTGGTGTTTTAATCTGAAAATACATCTGGAGTTTGCTTAAATGGAAAGAGTGATAAAAATCACTAAATAGATTCAGAAACTTTCCTCTGCCTTTGGCCTCCCTAGAGAAACACTTAGAGCTTGTAAGCCCTAATTGTAAGCTCACAGAAAGATCTTCAGTATATGATCTAAGATCCTGTGAAGAAAACACAGGGAATGTTTCCATGAATTTTCTGTGAAAGGCCATTAATGGATGGCACTGGGCAATGAAGGAATGGCTTCTGTGCACTGGAGGAAAGTGCTGTAACAAGTTGCAGGACTGTTCAAACAGGGTATCTCACACCATGCTCCAAAATCAGCCTGCCCTGAACACAGCCGGGGGTCAGCCTGAAGGGTGAGATCTCTCGAAGGAAGGATGTTGATGGCCACTTTATTCACTACAGAAAGGCACAGTGCAGGTTTCCTCCACACTGTGCTACTCAGCAGGTGAAGCACACTCCTCGAAAATGCTTATGGATCTGTTCCTGAAAGAATAGGCCGTATATTTGCAAACATAACGTATTTCATTATAATGTACACTATAAATATGCCTGCTCACCTTGGTTTCTAAGTTAATTTTTGCAGCGCTCAGCTCTTCTTTTGTTTGGTTAATTTTTTCATAACTTCTGTTTATGTCGCATTTAGCTGCAAGACAACAAAAACCTGTAAGAGTGCATGCTCAGTTTGGAAAAGTTACATCCTCATAGAAATGTGCCAGTGACAAGAAGCAGCCAACCTGGCTGCTGCTGAGCTTTCCCTGGCTCGAGTCCCCTCAGGACACCCCCATGGGACTCCCAGGAATGGGGAGACCCGTCAGGATGGCGCCAACCTTGTTGGATTAAGTTCCTCTTCTCCCTCGCCTGCTTCTCTGTGAACTGTATCTGCTGGAACAAAGCATTCAGGTTCATTCCTGGCTTCTCGTGGGCTGTGGGCTCTGTGGGCTGTGCTCTTTGTGAGGGCTCCCAGAGGGCCCCCACAGCTCTGCCCTCAGGCCTCTGCCCCGGCCTTGGCCTCCCTGGGCTTGGGGCACAGGCCTGGGGACATGGCTGAGGGGACACAGGGACAGAGCGGGAGGTGAGGGCTGCAGAAAGGGTGGCAAGAGCCTTCATTTGATGGAGTGTCAGTGCATTAAACCTTAGGCAGAGAGAAATGTGGGTGACTGGCTTAGGGAGCCCACACGCAAAACAAGGATTGGGAATAGGCAGGCAGCATGGTAGAAGCAGGAGACAGAAGATATTTGGTAAGGAAACAGCTAGATGATACGGAATTGTGTCTGACCTGGGCACATCTGTCAAACTGGTTCTGACTCAGGATCTGGGGAAGTTCAGTCAAACAGCTCTGACTTTTTAAATTCTCTAGGACGGTGTGCTCCGTCCTGGTTTTGTCATTCAGAAGCTGTTTGTCACTTCCTTTCTCTATGGAGTGACCACCACCCTTTCATCTGCTCAGACTTACTTATCTTTTGAAGACTGATGTCCAACCTGAGGAGTTAAGGAGATAGCTAAAATCTACACAGGAGAACATGGTAAAGTTAACTCCATGGAACCTACAGTGATCAGACTCAGCTCAGCTGCATTTCACCATGAGTGTAAAATGGGCAGTGTTTCTGTTCCAGTTAGTCCCAGTAAGCAAAGATCACAGCACAGCCCCTTTTACACTCCTCTGGAGCACAATTGTGTACAAATTTACAATTCTCTGAGTACATTACTGGATGGTACATGTGGAAATGTAAGCACCTGGTTGAAAATATAATTCACATTACAGGGTTTGCTTTTACATCTTGGGAAGGATTGACTACATTCCCTGCAGAGAATAACTATGTGAAGTTTGCCTATTGGCTTTGAGGCAGAAAAAGCCTGGAGGAATGGAACTTTATAGATTTACAGCCTTTTTAACACTGGAAAAGATTAGGATTATTGACAGTCCTGTGTTGTTATAGTTTTCCTCAGAGGAGATACTATCTTAGTGTAGACTGCAGCAGCAAAATTCAGAAACTAGAAAATCTTCAACCATCAATACCCAGAACAATATACAATGAGAGTACAAATGTATCATTAATGAAAAAGCTGTTCTAAGTTAGCAGAATGAAACTGAGAATTCTGGAAAAATCTTATGCTATAACATTTACTGCTTAAAAGGTGACATGTTACAGCTGATAGTATGTTAAAAAATGATTTTTAAAGGAAAACCATTTCTCTAAGAAAGAAAATGTGGGTTCCGATGAAATTTCAAACCCTGAAACTAGCACATTATGTTGCAGGAAATGCAATTATTTTTTAAAACAGAACAAAGTGCAACTGAGGGGGAAGAGTTCACAAAAGTGAATTTAGAAAATGTTTCAGAAGTGAAGCTTCCTACCCAAAGGCCAAAGGAAAAGCAGATGAGTCAAATGGGAACATTTGGTGATTGAGAGAGTGATTTGTTACACAGGTCTGATGAGTGAAAAAGTCATTTTACAAAATTCAAGAAAATGAACTGTTCTATCAGTGGATCAAGGAGAAAATAAAATGAAAAGCTTTCTTTGAAGTTTTTGAGACTTGACTGCTTTTGTGTTTCAAGCTGAGAAGGCTGCTGTAGGCTAGGATAGGGTTCAGTGTCACTTATTAAAGGAATGACTGTGTTTTGTGGAGGGTGCTTCAGCGCCTCTAATTATGGCAAAGGAGCTGCTCTCCCCAGAAAGAGGAGTCTGACTCCAACTGCACTTCTCACTGTCTGAGAATGACCATTCAGCAGTATTAACAGTTCTCTAAGAGTTTCCTTCAGAGACTGAAAAAATTCAGTGGGACAAGTGTTTGACATTAAGCTTCACAGCTTTTGACTCCTGCAGCTATTTGCCATGTGCTTGGTTTTTACATGGTAAATTACTCACAATAATAACTGAGGGTTAAATAAATTTAACCATGCTTGTGAAACATATACCAGTGATGTTCAGAATCAGGATCAAGGCCATCAGTTCAAAGGTGTGCAGTTGCTGGCTCCCATGGAAAGGGATGAGATGGCACGAACCTGAATGTTTCAGGATAAAAGTAAAATGTGCATTACCTTCACTAGACTCCAAGTTTGCAAAGCACAAGATCTTTGGTAGATCGCTAGCTGCAAGAAAGGTGACTTTAATTTCATTCTGTCGTTCATATCAGTACATCCTAATCTTAATCTTTATCTGTATCTTAATCACTGTGCTGTAATCAGGTCATGTCTTTTTAGTGTTCTTCAAAATTACTAATTGCCCTTCGTAATCAGGCTGCTGTGCTAATAGTAAAGTTCCTTCTACAAATTTTTTCTCTAGTTTGTGTAGGAAAAGGAAAAGAAAGATTTTGCTTGTGATGTAAAGACACGATAAAAGAAATTATTACTGTAACATATTTCTAAATCATACACACCCAGATTGTTTCATAAATTGTTTTTCTAGAAGCCAAAAAATATAAGGCAAAAGTAAAGCAGTGGCAGGATAAAAGTTAGATGATGTAATGTGGTCTTCACCATAAGAAATGCCTGATAAGAGCTAGAAACTGTAGGATTATAGTTACAAATAAATTTTGTCTTTCAGTCTTAAGCAGTGTCAGTATTATTTTTTCCATATATAAACTACACTGCTTACTTTTGAAATGTTTTATTTATAGCAAAATATTTTTGCCAACATACATCTCTCTGGTCTTCCTTTGCTCTTGGTGGTCTTTGTATTTGACAACTATTTTTGAGCTAACTTTTTTCTACCTCACATGAAGGAATAAAGTCAAATTATTCTGTGGCATAAATTCACAGCTGTCATTTTGCATCCAGTGCTGAAATGCTATTTCCTTTACAGGAAAAAGCCTATATATATGTGAGTATGTGTGTATGTTAAAAGCAAAAATGTATATAAGAGTGCTCTAACCAGTTGGAATGTAGTGCTGAGAAGCAATGCTATTGGAAAGAAACTACAAACAGTGAGAAACACATTATTTATCATAAATAAGCATTAAAAAATCAGATTTATTAAAAATTAATTTTAGAATTCCACTTCTAAACAGCAAGGCTTTAACTCTACTATTTAAAACTTTGTTAAAATTGTGAAAATTCAGCAAGCAGTGTAACTTGGTAACACCAAATAAAGTTTTAAATGTAAATCAAGAACATTCTGTGTGCTGGTTCTCCTGCTCTCGCTGGCTGCTTCACCACCTCAACTACTTCTGAAAACCTAGAGCAGAACAACAGAAATGGGAAATATTAAAATGCAGTTATAACCTATAATTTATGGCCTTTCTCAAATTTTCTGAGGAACTTAGGCCAAGAGCAGTCTAGTTTTTATCTCTGGAAGAGTGAGAGCAAACTGCTGACCCGCAGGCTGGAAGCTCTCCATTTCTAGTAGAGTGAGCAGCAAGGCAGTCATGAATGGACATCCTGTTTCCTCCTTGTAACAGGAGGGAAATAGACTACAAAGTTCATGTAATAAAAGATAAAATAATGGAAAATAGAGAAATAAATCCCCAGAAAGTTATATGGAAGTGGGTATAATGAGAAATGAGAATGTTTCCCTTTACCCCTATTTGTTTTTTCAGGTGAAAAAATTGTGAGTTAGTGAAAAGCTCTGTGTGTTTATTAAAAACTATTAAGCAGTAACTTTGTACTCCACCACTACATGCCTGGCTGTGATGGAGAATTACTGATACCCTTTTCCACTTTGGTAGGAATGTAAACAACTTCACAACAGATGTTCTTTATAAGGACAAAGCCTGCTATTTGCATTGTGATATCTCTGTTTGAATCTTATATCCAAGATTTTGTTTAATTCCATCTGGAAAGGCTTCACTGGATCCCTTTAGCTTACTAAAGCAAAGATTATTCTTTTATGGGTTTAAATCTAAGTTTTCTATTTTCTTTGGTTGGAGAAACACAACACCTGCTTTCTTTGCTGATTGATAACTGTGCTGTTTTACAGGTATCCATATTGCTCCTCTGCAGTGGTTTAGAGTCTTAAACATAATGCAGTTGTTTCTTTTACTGGATCTCAGTCTATCCTAAAACTTTATACTCTGCTATTCTGTACTGTTTGGATAAGCAACACATGAGACTCTCATTTTGAAACATATATCAAAGCTCTTATTTATCTTGGCATAAGGGTAGTAACTTGACTAATGAAGAAAAAGTTTTTCTTATCTGGAGTGCATATCACAGTACAAAACATAGCCTTGGATTTGCATTTTCATAGTAAATTTTCTTAATAATTTATATGGGAAACTGTAGTTTGCTTTATAGCAATACTGGTTACCCCTAAGTTGGCACCCAGTGGAAGCTATAACAGAAACAGAGAATAAGTACTTTTTACATTGTAATTGTTTGTACCTTCCATTTATAAAAGAGATTTGTTTTCATTTTGTATTAGCAGAAATGTAAATGAATTTTTCATAATGTTGTACCATCCGTGCATGGGTGGTAGCATTAAATCCTCTGAAAAAAGGGCTGTTAAAGAAACACTTAGAGGACTGGGACCTTCATGCAAGTAAATGATCTTGGTTTTTAATGCATTAAACAGTCTGTTGAAAAGTTTTCATTTTAATTGATTAATTATGGTATGTTTCCTATAAGCATATAATGCCAGGATGCCAGCTTAGCTCTTTTTGTCATAGAAATTTTATCTTAATCATAGAAAAATATTAATGAGCACTGAAAAAGAAAGTATTAATTCTACAGTTAGTTAATCAAAGAAAAAAAAATCCTTTTTTTTCCCATTTCAGTCTATTCTTAGAAGTTTACATACAATCCTGTTAAATTATCAGGTGCACAGCTGTCATTATTTCATCTAAAATATTTCAGATTTTGAAATAAATTTTTTCTTTAAGCTCTATTTCTATTTGATGCTGCCCTTGTAGGAAAAAGAATATGTGCAGAAGACTGAAATGAGATGGCTTTATTGTCTTTATTCATAACAGGAGTGTTATTTAGTGCTAGGTTAGATAACTTTTATACCTTCACTGTATGCATTAAAGCCAAATAAGTTCCTTGCATACTGAGAGTAACTCTCATGTGAAACCAAGAATTGTCCATTACACTTTTAGGCTTCTCCACTAATAGTTTTCAGATTAATTTTATGGTTCCATCTGTGTTCCCTCTTAAAAACATAACAACTTTCTTAGACATTCAGAAAAGTTGGATACATGCCCATGGGCTGAACTAAGCAGCAGTAGAAATTATTTCACATTCCGTGCAAATGCCCAGACCAAGAAAGTTTGAGGCAGGCCTGTCTCAGTTTGACTAAAACATTTATCCTGAATCTGAAAACTTGTCCTATTGAAACTGCATGGTCTTGTAAATCCTCTGGTCAAAATAGGCCCAGATGTTATTTTTTAGAAACAAACTGTTTTCTAAGAAATTTCAGTTCTAACCATTTATACGGAAGAGAAAAGCTATTGTCCCTACTCCTTCGAAATACCTGCAATAGTTTTCAGAATTTTTTTTCCTTGAGGATATTGTGGAAAAGGTATGTTCCACCTGCAGGTTTTAAAAGCTGCTTTGTAAAATCCAATCTAATAAATAGATCTCTATAAAACTTGGCCCTCTTCTTTCTGCACAGCCCTTTGTGGGCAGGGGTACATATTTAATAGATTTAACAATGATAAATAACACTACATTAATTTTACTGCCTATTGATCCTGGTGCTATGCTGCGATTTCATCTTTTTTAAAGGTGGCATAAAGAAAGAGAACCTAGAGTTAAGACTCCGTCCCTTCCATATTCCTTCCCATTGATGCTTCTACAAGATGAACTACATCTAATCCTGAAATTTTTCAAAGGCTTCATGGCACACATCTGCATACATCTGCCAGAACTCAGAGCATAGGCAGGATAATAAAAGCATTCCATTCAAGTAGAGTAGAAAGTCACAGCTGCAATAAGCATGTATTATCAATTGTGCCACATTCATAAATTAATAATTTGCATTGTATTACAGTCACTTCTTTCCAGAAGCATTAAACATGTCTATTCACAGATTGTGTGAAAAGTATATAAATAATTCTGCTGGGTTTGTCTTTTTACAGCTTGTCTTTTGAGAAAGAAGATAACAGAAGGAAAGTGAACTAGAATAAATAGCAAAAATGTTGCTCCTTTTAAAATAATTGCCTTTTTCCCATTTTGAAAATTAAATCAGAATATTTAAAATATCTGCACTAAGCCAGTTCTTTGAATACAAAATTAGTATCCATAGTTGAGCTTGCAGAATTTATAAAAGTGAGTAACATATGTGTCTTCATGCATGTTTTGGCCTATTCCTTTTTTCTTTAAAAACACATCTAGGCTGCTGTTGATGGTGCTTTTAACCCTTCTCTTCCACTGCTAAAAGAAATAAATGTATCTTAAATGCCAGTTTCAAAGCAATCGTTGTTGGTTATGAATACTGTTAGATCTTCCAGTGCTGCAAAAAAGAAAAAAAAAATAAAAAAGGAACAAAAAATTAGGTGCTTAAGGGACACAAAGCACTAGAATTTTCCCCAACTGTGCTATCAGCTAAACAGAGCCTATCTACTGCCAGAAAACAGAGAGTTAAACAATGTCCATTTCAGGGCTCTGGGAGAATCCTGCAGTGCTGATTTGCACTGAATGCATTTGTAGGGATTTTATATGTATATGTTCAATTCAGGGCTATACAAGCAAACACAAATAAGACTAAAGAGATGGTCAAATAAAATGCAGTTGTGATGGTTTGACCTCAACATCAAGCAAGGTCTTAGAGTAGATTTCGAGAAAAAAAATTATCAAGAACCTAGAAATAAATGGAAAGTGGGAAAAACTACAGCATGATCTTATCAAGGACAAATTGTATCAGACTAACTTAATATCTTTATTTGATAAGATAATTGTCCCAGGGAAGAGTAATGCAGTAGACCTAATCTACCTTGATCGAAATAAGGCATTGTACTGTTTCTTGTAGGAAGTTACTGAGGGTGGAAAAGATGAGCTTTAGTGCAAGCACTGAAGGTGGAAGAGGAATGAAGTAAAGGGTTATATTAAAATATGGTTCTGTTAAAAAAGAAAATATCAAAAAGAAAGGAGTTTGCTAGTAGAATTCCTCTAGGACTGATCTTGGCAGTAGTTAAGTAGTATTTTTGAACTTGGTAAGAACTAGGAAAATGGGTATAGCATTAAGAGATGACACAAAATTGGAATGATTAGCATATCAGAAAAACGACCCCATAGACTGAGAAAATGGAAATCTAATAGTATAGAAATTAGAGGGAGGTGCTTGTGGATTAATATCATGTTCTTTTAGTATAACCTCGTGTCTTGATATTTGTCAATAGTGAGTGGAAGAGGTTTAATGCATTAATCAGCTGTGGTGTGACCGTGACCTATCATTTTCATGGCCATGCTGTAGTTTCAGGGTATATTGGATGAAGGATTTTCACTGAAGGCAACGAAGAGTTAATACTGCTTTACAAGGCACTGGTAACAAGACATCTCTCAGAATATTGTTTACAGTTCTCATGACCCACATTGATGCACAGCAGGTGCAGAGTGGGCTGGTTAGGGGAAAAGAGTACCTGTTTTCTCAGCTGAGATGAAAATAGCTTATCTGGCAAAACAAAGCTTGAAAGGGCATATGGTTGTCTTTAAAAGTATCTGTGGGGGTAGATGTGAGGGAAGGCAACTTTTATGTTAAAGGATAACACTATTTCAAGATCAGATACTTACAAACAATTATGAATAAA